>VDFB02344052.1:139172-171259 GCA_007258455.2 Sequoia sempervirens
TTTTAAGAAACTTCACTAGGTTTCAAATAAGGATTTAAATCATATATATGGGTTTACATGCAACCAAAAAGAGTGAGAGATGATGCTATCAATGATTCTTGAACTTAAGAATTTTCCATGGAACAAATATGTACATATAATTGTAATTTACACAAAATGATTTACAACTATGTACAAGTTACTATAAGTTCTCATTTGAACATGTATAGGGTTACAAGTGAACTTGAAAACCATGGATATAATCTAAGTCAAATATTTTGGTTCAACCCGCTCTTCAATAACATGTAGAATTTTTTGATGATCATCACTATCTATTCCCCCATTTTCTCGGCCACATGGAACCGCATAGCGATGAGGGCTATAGTACTATTAAGCACTATATTGATATACCTTGTTATCAGGTTGATAGTCAACAAAAATGAATCCCATGCTGAACAACTTTGACTTGTTTTAGATATGTTCCTTGCACTACAACAGAACCTGCATGGTAAACATGAACCTATGGTAAGACATGAACGTGTGCAACATTTTCATGCTCAAGGTTTGTACAATATATATTTAATGTTTATAATGTAATGTGCACATGTGAATACAATGTATATAAAATTTTAAATTCAAACTCACCTATGGGAAATGACATTCCATCACTTGTTTCGGGTTGTGTTAGCTTATTCCTCTGTTCTGTGCAATGCAATAAATAATAGTTAACACCTTTGATGTTTCCAAGATCTACTATGACTGCAAAAACATCTCCTGTACACCAAATTTACACAAAAAAAAATCTAAAAAAAATAGAAATATCTCTAAAGATCATTAACTAGATATATATAATATTTAAATTATTGAAAACTTACACATATACCTTTTCTAACCAATCCTGAAATATGGTCATAATCAATTGAAATCAAAGGAATGTCTTCAAATCTTTCTTCCTCGTTTTCATCATATGTTTCTGAAACAACTAGTGGCACTGTATCCCATTTACCAACAAATCCAAGTTCTTGATTGTTGCATGCATAATCAGAGTTTCCCTCAATGCACTCAGTGCAAAAACAAGAGTAATCCCTTGTGTCTAATGTCCATCCATGGTGACTATCTGAACTCCTAACACAATGCAAAGATCTTGTTTTTTCTACCCTCTTGCATCCATACATCGATCTTCTATCCACACCTAGATACATGTACAACAAAAAACTTATGTGAACAAATATGTATATATATATAAATTTTAAATTTAAATAAATTCAAATTTTTGATTTAATGTAATTTATACATACCCGATATCTCCCAAAACACTCTATGTGGAATGTCTCGGTTTGTTCTTGAAGATGTGCCGACCACATTTGATGCAAAGTGTTTCTTGCACCATTCAACAACATCATGTGCATTTTCTAACGATCTTCTTGGATTACTCATTTGATGCTTTCTTAAAGCTCGTTTGATGCAAGCTCCTACTCCATCATGCTCACCCTTTCCATGCCCACTCTCAAAAAAACTCCAAACATGTGGTATTTTGTAGATTTTATGATATCTACAAAGTGTATAGAATGGCCGTGAAGATTTGAATTGTGCCGCATGATGAGACCATAAATTGTCTCATATTTTATCAAAGAAAATCATCTATTTCTTCTTAATGTATTAATGTTAAAGTGGATTTGAGTGATGATTGAAAGTTCTTTAGCTTGTTTAAAGTAGAATATAAAGTAAATGCTTGATTTATTTCTAGTAATTAAATGTGATCCAAATTGCCTCTAATGTGTCTCCATGAAGTGTTTAAGATCATATAATGCAAATAAATGAGTTATTAAATAATTCATAGTAAAAAGAAGCTTCATTAGACACTTGCAGCAGAGAGCTCTACACTTGAGATAGTTAACTCATGAAAACTTTAGAAGGATTTGAAGAAGTAATGAGAAGATAGAGAAGACCCCCAACACACTCCTACATTCATGCAAAATCATGGAGCATCAATCATTCCAAAATTAATGGGATGAGTATTTGTTTCATGTTGAGTTCAAAGATCTTTCACAGTTATTACATTTCATGATTCCTTCTTCCACCAAAGATAACTCAAGTTACCACATCACTCACATGTTGTTGCATGATTATAGCATGTTATTCATGTTAATGATCAATGATTTTGGCAAGCAAAGTGAAAAATAATTCCTTCATTCATGTGGAGAACTAAAGACTTCATAAAAATCAGACATTTAGAAATAGTCAAAAATGCGGTTTTAGTAAAACAACCCTCATTTCTCAACAAAATTTGAAAATTCAAAATGATTTGAAAACTAGATTTGAAGATCTAAAAACCCTTTTGAGAATTTGGCGTGATTTGTAGCAGAGAAGGAGCAATAAGCATCAGAAAATGACTGAGACAAAAGTAGCGTGATGGAGGACAACAACTTAAAGTTTCTTAAAGTTTTATAAACGACCCCTCAAAAATAGGATCTTGGATCCACATTCTTAGTGGATTGATATAGAATATGAATTTTATAAATACAATGTAATCATTTGATCCAAAAAGGGGGATTAGAAAGGCTTGTTTCAGCTCAAGGAAATAGAATAGATCTAGTTTCATTTACTAGCAATGTATTTCCAACTTTGTATAGTAAATTTGAATTTAAGCGAGACTTTTCATTTCCAGAAAGTGTCAAGTAGTTTAGCCTTTTCAATTCTTGCAAGTGTTCCTTAAATTAGTTCCCTTTCATTCAAATTTCCTTTCATGCAAGTAGAATAAACTGTAGAATAGATTGTCAAGCAAGTTTTCTACTTTCTCTCTTGCAGACAGCCATGGACACCACCTTGGATTGATAAATTAAATGATGAGGATTACAATGACCCCATCACCGCACATCCATCTGACCATACAAAATGATTTTCAAATTTTCACCCCTGCTTCTCAAATTCTCAAAAAATATTGTAAAGCAATGTTGGACAAAAAGTGTGTCATGCTCTTTATCATCACTAATATTTAAGTGATATTCTTTCTTAATGGCTCATTGTTCATCTATACTCTCAACACCTTCCAATTCTGATTGTGCATGTCGATAACACACATGAACCATAATAGTGATCTTCTTTGAAAATTAATACTTTGATTGAATCTCCTTTTGATGTACAAATGAGTAATTTTTTGTAAAGTCAACTACTGATAGAACTGTTCCACGTGGGAAAGTATCTCTCAATGTTTGGAATTGTTGTGCTTGCCACTTAGCAAAAAAGGAATGTTGTATGTATGGTCGTATAAATTTTCAAAAATCTTCCATAAATTTTCCAATGGGAATCTCCTCTTCTACATAGTTCAACCTTGTGGATTCTTTCCCAAAATTTGTTTGCAACTTTACATACTTGTACCTGTGTGAGTAAAATATGTGAATAAGTAATAAACCACACAATCAATGAAACATTACATTAAAGAGAATCCAAATAACAATCTAATCAAATTGAAACAAATAAACTCTCTAAAAATAGTACTTACCTCTTGCAATTTACTATCTTTGTTAGGTCAGTATCCTCAATTCTTGAAGGAAATTTAGCCAAATTTCCATGTCTCACAAATTCCTTTTATGCAGTTTATTTGAGGTCCATTTTCATGATCACATAATATAGACTTTATGAACAAACCTTCCTGTTTAGTAGGTGAATTTTGAAACCCACATCTTTCTTCTCTCATCTTTCGAAAGACCTGATAGTAGAGATCAAATTCAATATGATAACGACAACAAGTATCAAAAAACTTGTCTATCTTCACATATTATGGCGTTAACCTTTGAAACATTGTTTACCCAATCTTTATATGAGGATATGCATTACAAAAGTTCATATACATCTCAAATTGTGTTATGTCAAGCCAATGTTTGATATGATTTTCATAAATACCAGGTCCAATCTTGTGTCTCATAACATCTCTATTATTTGATGATGGACGAGTCTGATCATGCCAAAAACCTGAGACCAAGTTCCTAACAACATCTTCAATCCTGTCAGAACGGGGAGCTCTACACATAATTGCCCAATTTCCTTCTAAAATCTCATCTAAAAACTCTCTTTTTCTCATATTTTATTAATGTGGTTCTACTATAACCAATTTTAGTTGAAAGTGCGGACATTTTTCTTTTTCTTGCTATATCTTGATGTACAATAGATGTCAACATCACCCTTCTTATAGTGTTCATATCCACTAATCGAGATCATTTCCCAATGGAATTTAAACCCTTTTTAACATTTTGAACAATATCCTTTTTTAATCCCATGTGTTTCTTCTTATTTGATGCCGAATGTACACCCAACAATTGTAATGACTCTTTGAGCTCATCACGAAGAAGTAAACGTGATAACAATTGGGTTTTTTCAAGTGTATCAAGATGATTGATTATTCCATTTACAGATTTAGTCATTGACCTCTTTCTCTTATTATAAGGCTGGTTGGCATAACATTTCAGTTTCTCCATATCCATTTCAAGTAAATGATCTAAATTTCTATGAGAAATTTGTTTCCTCGCCTTTTCAACTAGTTTTAGATGCTCATTCATACTAGTAGGAGGAAGTGATCCTGACCCCTCTCCAACATGCATTGTTTGAACTTGTGCCTCCTCCCTATCTTCAAGGACCATGTGTTCTTGAGCGGATTCATTTGACCCAATATCTAGATTTGCCTCGACTTGAGCATGAGAACTTCCTGCTTGTTGAGCCCTTCCTACACTTCACAAAATATTTTGCAAACAAAAGTGAGATGTTATATAAGTGAAGTTTATGTATGCAAGCAAATAAATTGATAAGACATGATGCTATATGTGAGAGAAGTTTCTGCTAGTTTTATATGCTCATCCATACCAGTAGAAGGAAGTGATCTTGACCCATCTCCAACAAGCATTGTTTGAACTTGGGTTTCCTCCCTAACTTCAAGGTCCATGTGTTCTTCAGCGGATTCGTTTGATCCAATATCTAGATTTGGCTCGACTCCAACTTGAGAAATTCCTGCTTGTTGTTTGAATTTACATGCAAGCAAAGAAAGTGAGAGACTATGAGTTATCTAAGTGGAGTTGAAACAAATAAAATCAAAGATTCTTGAACTTAAGAATTCTATGGAACAAAAGCAATTGGAAATAGATGATAAAGAATTTAGGGAATGTTTATGCAAGCTGACTATTGGAAATATATTTATAAGCAAAACAAATTGAGGTGTTAATAGAAGTCCTAAACACGCATTTGAGAGAGAGAGAGAGAAGAAACAAGCATGTACCTTGTTTCTTTCTATGATAATTTTCCAAGTTTTGTTCACGCCTCTTTTGTTCTTCTTCTTTTGACAATTTTTGTTGAGACACATTTTTTCTTTTTCTTTGTTGTCCCATTTCTTCTTTCAACTTAAAGATGACTCAAAACAAGTCCTCTACCAACTTAGTTAAATTCTCCTCCAAATTTTTGCCTTGATTGATAAAAATGAAAAGTTGTCTCTCCAATATTTGCCTCCTTGATAAATGTGCAAAAACCTCTTCTCCAAAATCTATGCTCCAAGTGATATAAATGAGAATTAATCTTGCAATTTGATATCCAGAATAATGAAAAATAAGCTTCTATTTATATGCATATGGGATGGGAAAAAAATTATTCTAGTGTACATGGAATAACTAGATCCTAGTTTAAATGAATCAAGTAGTAAACAAACAAGTTATTTCATGGTGGAGTTTGTTGTTATTTAATGCATAGGTATGCACAACATATCTAGTAATTTTAGAATTTTGTTAAAGTGTAAAAAATGTATAATAGAGGTATAATTTGAATTGAATTTTCTTAATTATATTTGAATTGAATTTCAAGTTACTTGTCAAAAAGATTATATTTTGTTATCAACTCAATGGTTTATGTTACTTAAGTCATTTAAAAATATATATTTATTGTGATCAACATGAATGAACTTAATTATAAAGTGGCATTGATTTCCTAAAATTCTACTAGAGATCAAATGCATATTGAATATAAGGAAATGTAAGTTGTAAGAGATCATCAAATAAACAAACATGTATGTATATTGAATATTTAAAGCAAATGCATACATATATCATGTGTAAACATGTAACCATAAGCAAACACATGTACATACATGTAAAGAGATTCAATGTATAAACATAACACATGTTATAAGCAAAGAGGAAAATGTATGTATATATCATATAAGAAAATGTATGTACATATCATATAAGCAAATTAATGTAAATTAGAGATCATCAAATGTCAAATACTAAAGATCAAAAAATAAGAAAATGTATGTATATATCATATAAGCAAATGTAAGTTAGAGATCATCAAATCTCAAATACTAAAGATCATCATATAAGCAAATACATGTAGTAAAGATCATAAATCTAGTGTGCAGGGCCTAATATGAATGTCGACTCCTAGTCGAATGACCATCTGAATGCGAATGGTCTTGCTTTGATAGATATGTTGAGCCCTACAAATAAAATTGTATACAAAATGTGTTAAATACATATAATTTATATTAAATAAATTTTATGAAAGTTATTTTTAAATGAACTTGTATTTTTAAATATCTATCTAGATCTACACATACATAAATATTGCATATAGATATACACGTGTATATATAAAAATTTAAAACTCACATGTCCACTGGCAGCAAATTCATCCACAGAGTCACGTCGATCATGTACACGATCTGGACCAAGGCTAGGAGTGACATGAGGTATGTCCACCTGTAACAATATATATACATATATATCAACTTACATGAATATCTAGTTAAAACAAAAATTTAAAAAGAATTAAAAAAGAATTGAAACATGCACATGCACACATACATGCACATCATCTAATATTGGATGACCTAAGTCCTTTGAAATGATCGCCTCCACTATATCCACCAAACTGTCAAGCAACAAATCAACATCTGCATCCATCTGATCTATCCCATGTCGTGTCAGAAATGATGAATGTAGAGGACTATGAAGGTGAGATGGCATCGACGATGATGAACCAGAACCAATCAACATATCAGTAAAACTCACAGTCTGTGTAGCTACCGAATGAACTGTAGGTGGATCCTGATGTGCACTAGTGCTCGAATGAGAGTGATGAGATCCTGGAGCTGAAAAAAATCTGTGTGCCAAACGATCTTTGACATGCTCTATACCGATCCCATAGTCTGATGCAATGTGGGCATATGCCTCCAACAAGTCCTCAGCCAAACAATGCAGAGCCTTGTGTGCTATATCTCCTATAAGTGCATCAAGTTGTGTAGGAGTAGGGATGCTGACTGTTGTAAAGGATGCATGGTGGTCCACTGTGATAAAAATGGCATGGATCGGGAACGTCTGGACATCAAATACTAACTTGCACAATCATCAAATATCCTAGTGGTGGCAGCCGCAATGTCACCTACAGTGTCAATTGCTTCCTTTTGGGAAGCAACAACAACCTCATCTGCTATGGGGGCTAGAGCTGGGGTGAGAGCAGGAGACCTCTCGCCAACCAATGCCCTAAACACTAGGGCAGGTCTATCTGCTCATCGATAGGTAGGCCTATTGGCAATCCTGCCACACCCCTGACCAACATATGGTGGAATGTTCAAGTAGTTAACTTTGAGGCCCAAATGGACCTTAGCATACAACTGCTGAACAAAATATAATGGAATCTGGTCATTTTTTGGGTATTGACCATGTGTTGCGAGAAATTGTGGGTAGATCAATTTAGCCATAGCACGATCGACACATCTAGTGACTTGGTATCCCCTAGCCTTACTTACATTTTGATAAAAAGGAAAACAAGTTTTTTTTATCATTTCTTTGGTCACACTATCATGTATTTGTTTAAGGGGAACATCACCATGTACTTCTGCCCGCATGCGGGAAAGAATATCAGCTACTCTATTTGGGGAAAATGCACTAGTCCTCTCAAGTTCATCTCTTAGTTTTTCTAAACTATGTAATATTGACATGCATGGTTTAGAATATATCCTTGGGTGTGCTAATGAGTCTCTCAATTTTTTAATCTCATTAGTGGTATTTGCAAACAAAGAATTTGGAGGTGGAACATGATCTGCATTTTCCATGTTATATATATGTATGTGCACCTAAAAGAGCAATGAGACCTTGGTAAATAATATATCTAGATAAAGGGAATACAAATCTAAAACAGTTGCAATAATTCATCTACTCATCAATAATATTTTCATACCATTAACAAAAAACATTCAACATCTATCATAGTTTTTCATAATTTCAAAACATTCAAATTACTAGATTGCACACAAAACATAATCTAAAGAAATTCTAAAATTTAAATTTAAAACATAATCTAAAATAGTTCTAAAATTTAAATTACTAGATTGTACACAAAGCATCATTACCTAACATTGGTGGTCATATAAAATCAATCTAGTCATTATTGAAGGCACAAATAAGAGAAGGAAATGAGACAGATGAAGATGTCCCTTATAAGGTTCAATGTAATGATAGAAAATAAAGATGAAAAGTATTGAGGACCTATATTTTATTTTAATGGCATAATAAGATAGTTCCCTCTACTAGCAAATGAAAAATCGTATGTGATTTGAATTGTGTAATTATTGAAATTGACACCCTATGATTTGATAGAAATTAGGATATATCGATTGATCTAAATGGAGCTATATCAACCAATCGTAAATCTATTATAAGTGACATAAAGCCTCAATGTCTCATTTGTATTAAAATATGGGGATGATGTGGCTATCTTAAGGGCCAAAATTTCATGTGTTAATAGCATAAACATATAACATTAATTTTTTTGGGAGTTTGTACCAAATACCTTTTTCCAAACACAACTTTTGTTTAAAATACCTCAAGACCTATGAATGAAATTAAAAATTTCCTAACTTAAAGACCATCAAGGAAGGTGTTAATGCCATATGTCGCTTCCTTTGCATATTATATAAAATTCAACTAAAATAGCTTTTAAGAAATAGTTCCACAAAATTAGAGGGGTCCAACCATGTTTTCAATTAATTTAAAACTATTATTTTAAGATTTTTTAATTTTTAAATAAATATATAAATTTCTTACATTATTTTGAATTAAAATGATAATAGTGGACATAAATTACACAAAATTGAATGTTATTAAAATTTTGGTTAAAAAGTAAGAAGGTTAACCTTTAAAGCCATTGACGAAGGTATTGAGCTACTACAAGTGGTTTATCCATGAAGGGCTTGAAGTCTCATAAAGAAAGTAAATACAAGAGGAAGGAAAATATAGATGATTTCCTCACAAGTATATAAATGTTTCTACTTGATTATTTATTTCATCCTAGAAAGAAACTATAAATGTTGTTTATCCTATAACTTTTATTGTATTAATAATCTTAGATGCATGTGACTTGTTAGCTTCCCTTTTCATTTACTCATGTAATTTAAGAAATCTATTATTAGAGTTGCACATGAGAAAAAAATGAGCTCCCCTCCACTAAGGGCTTATTTTTTTCTTATACCAATTTGAGAATTTTATTATTTCAATTCTTAATCCTAATCAAAATGTGGTGAAGGGGAAATAATACCCATCCAATAAGTGTTCCCCAATCCCTTGAAAAGGAAAACTTGTGTATTATCCAACTTGGCTATCATTGTTAGGATTCTAGCTTCTAGTTCTACTATTTTTAGAATACTACTAGAGCCTAGATTGATGGCTCCCTTCTCTCTCCTATGGATGAGGATCCCTCTAAGATTGGTTGTTCCACCTCTTCGAATGAGATTAGTAACAAGGTTTATGAGTGTGTTAAATAGGGGAAGAGGTTGGGTATATAATGTACTTTAGACATGGTTGTTGAATGTAAAATTATTTAGACCATGAGAGGGTTGAACAATTTAAAAAGAATTGGAAGACAACTATAATCTATAACATAGCATCCTTAAATGGTTCAAATTTTAAATGAAACAATGAAAGAAAGAATAAGAAAACAAAGATTAGTGTAAAATTATTTGAAAATAATTGGGGATAAAAATATCTAATTTAATAGTTGTTAACATAAATGAACTTCAAAATAGGATTATGTAAGTGAAAAAAAATTCTATTGCCTTCATTGAACCTAAATTTATCTAGGTAAGATATGTCTAAAATTAAGAATTCACACTAGAATATCAATATTCCATAAGAATCTCATAAAGAGGATGAATTTAATGGAAGATAATATAAAATCCTCCATATGAGGTTGAATTTTATCATTACACTATGAGTGAAACATCTCAATTATATAGCCAAGAACATAAAAAAAATTATAGATTGGAAAGCAAAATAATCACACATTTATCATATTTTTATATGTATAAAGTTTAGATACCATCAAACTATTTAAACTTATAGATTGCATAAAGCTATAAATTGAATCGTTAAAACTAATTTATTAAGAATCAAATCTAATAAAGTTTGACTTCATATTGCATACTTGTTATAAATATCTCACTAATCCAACCATACATTTTATATATGTTAAAAAATATATAATTTAACAATTTATACAACTTCTAATTATGATAATAAATCTATAATCAAACATGACCCAAATGTAGGATAAAGACAAGAATCTTAATCTATACCATTATTTTGAGTTTGGTTTAATAGAAATTGAAAAAAATTATAATCATGAAAAAAAAAAGAATAAACTAAGGATCATTTTAACAATGGTGAATTAGTGCCTAAAGATTGGCCTAGAAAAATTATAATATTCAAAATTCTCATCACAAATGATATATGAAAACTAAGGATCATTTGGTTATATATTTTCATAGATTTAAAATTTGAATATTTATTACTATAACATGTTCATTACAATTAGATTTTGAAATAATATTGTAATAATTTATTATGTCTTTGAAATTTGTTTTGTGGATTTTAATGTTGTTTTTTAAATTTAAGTTAGAGTAAGTAGAATCTAATGAGAGACCTTAAAAAGATTCAAGTAATTTATGTTTGCCTTAAAATTACGATTATTGCTCGATTAAATAGATTATTGATTGTATTTAGATTTCAAAATTGGAAATACTTTAAAATTATAGAACCATATTATCCTTTGATACAAAAAGCTATGTCAAAGATTATTTGTATCTTCCTCATAATTATGTTTCACATATTGAATATTTCAGGGAGGATTGTGTGGATGATTTGAAAGTTGAAGCAAAGATTGGTTGAGATCGACAAAGGATATTTTGATAAACTCCAAAATCCTAAGAATAGAGAAGATGGTGAGTCATATTTTAATAGACCTTATCTTCACTCCTTCTATTCAAATGCAACCTCTCCAACCAATATATTGGATTGCAAAATAAGTAATAGATATATATGAACTTACTCCTAATCCCCCTCCATTTACCCCACCATTAGATATGCATATTGGTATTCACCTACTCAAGTTTTATGAGACCCTAGGTGGCTTTGTGAATACATCAAAAATATTATGCATGATGTATAAGAATTTAATTGTGATGGATTGATATATTCCAAGAATTTATAAATGAAGTATATATTCATATATATGTATTTGTTTGAGTGTTTAAAATTAGTTAAAAATTTCTTTGAGGGATTTATGCAAATATGACATCTTAGAAAGATAATTTCATGTCATTTTGGTGAAGTCATAACTTAACTTTTAATTTATCATTTATGGGAATGACATCTTCGAGAAGTTTATAGAAGGCCATAGATGGCGGGCCACTTTTTGAATTAAATTTAGTTATTGAATTTGTATTTTTTGGATGCACATTTAGATTTAAATTTACATGCCAAAGTCACAATGTCCTACTCTTGATTAAATTCCTACAAGAAATTAAGGAACTTGGGATACCCACCTCCCAATGGTCTTGGAATGGATGCATTTAGATGGAGAAGGATTTCAAAAGGCTCATGGTACTTGTGGACCCCTCAAAGGCATGATATATAGCACATTAACTTTATTTATGAAGTTTGGTCTTTAGTTATTGGCTTCTAGTACGAATGTTATCTATAAGGTGGAATTCTTAGTTGAGACTCTCAATCTTCCATTGTTGGTTTCTAGTGTGATTATAAAATATGATCCAAGTATTAATTTATAATGTTAATTATTGAAAGAAGGTATATAAATTATTCGAGCATCTTAATTCTCATATAGAGTTGTCTTAGTCAAATTCTCAATGCATGAGTTCCATATATTTGTAATTTAATATAAAAACATATTTTATTTCATTAATTAACTTATCTATTCCATGTCACAAAGGATGGTCTTATTTTAAATTATAAGTATATAATTCAAAATTAATTAGTAATTTTCAAGATAGAGTACACACAATTTCTTTAGTTAAAATAAAATAATATTCTTATTTCCATGAGAGTTATGTAGAATGGTAGCTTGATGTCTCGAAAATATTTCTTTCATATGTACTAAATTTTTATCATTACATTATGAGTGAATCATCTCAATTATATAGCCAAGCACATCAAAAATTTATAGATTGGAAAGAAAAATAATCACACATTTATCATATTTTTATATGTATAAAGTTTCTACCATCAAACTATTTATACTTATAGATTAAATTATTTTTGAGTTTGGTTATTTGGGTTCAACATGTCATGCTATAGGATTTTCTTGTGTTTTCACCATGTTGTCATGTGTAGATAGCTATGTATTTTATAGGTGTAGGAATTTTAGAGGAAGGAAAGGTTGAACAAAATGCATAAGGATGATATGGAGCCTTGTTTACCTTAGCATTTGGTTGAGGCTCCCTTTGAGCATAATTGAGGGGTGGTTGGTCCTCTTGTAGACATGACTAATTTAGAAGGTCTTATCAAGAGAAATTTAGAGGAGATTGGTAGAGACAAGAATCATGTTACATATGGATTAGTTGGAGTTCATTGCCTCTACCATTGTATTGAATTGCAACATTCACCTCTTGGTATTCCTTCTAATAATTTTAAAATATGAAGAAGGTTCAAGTTTAGAAGATTATAGGAACCCTTTATTCCCTTTGGTCTCAAGTTTGGAAACTAAAGATGGAAACTCCATTACAAAGGAACTAGGTTCATTCATGGAAAAGGATAAGGTTGAAAATAAGATATGGTTCCTTGAATAATTTCTGATTCAAGTTGTGAAATGATAGATCTACTAATGTTTTTGGGAAAATGACCCTCTTTATTAGATACATTGCCACTATTGGTGGAGTATTTCTAATTGGATGTTATTTTTCTAACTTACAACTATATTTTTCTTGTTGTTGTTCCATGCCAATATGATTGATCATTTTTTGTCTCTTTATTGGTCTTTGTAAAAGGGTGGGGCCCTTTCAAAATTTCTATTTCTAATTCATAAATTCAACCAAAAGTATTTACCCTAAAATTAAAATATAAATTTAAACTTTAAAATAGTCTTTTTTGATATTATATAATAGCCTCATGTATTTAATTTATAAATCCTATTATTCTTTATGTTTAATTTCAAAATTTTAATGCTCGAGCAAGTATAGGTTACAAGTGCATTCTTTACATTTTTTCTCTTTCTTTTGTACTATTTTGTATATGGGTGTCTTATATGCATTGCCTCAAACATATAATTTTGATGTCCTATACCTAGTTCTAAATGTAGTTTTATGAATGTATTCCTCCTTTATTCTTTGCTAATTGTAATTGAATATTAGACCTATTTTTTAAAATATGGCCACCCCTCTCAATTAGTAAAATAAGTCATCTATTTTAGGTGGTGGATATTAATGTTAATTGTTTATTTATTGAACATACATAATCAAGACAACTTGGAAAAGTGTCTTATCTTTCTTTTTCATAAAAATAGTTGGAGCATCCCATGACAAGACACTAGAACATATAAATCCTTTCTTTAAAATGTCATTTAGGAAATCCTTTAATTCATGCAAATATGAAGTGTTTGTTGATAGGGATCTCTAGATATAGGGGCTAATTCATGCATGAACTCTATTAAAAAATAAAACACCCATTTAGGAGGAAACATGAGGAGTTCATTCTAGGAAAGACATCCTAAGACTTTTGTAATGGAGGTTTATTTTCATTTGAATGGTTCTCATTCACTTTTACTAAATAAAAATTAACAACAAACAAGGCACACCCTTTTCTTTATTCTCTTTTGAGTTGTAAAATAGAAAATTTAATAATACCTTCATTCCTTCTAATCCTAATAGAACTATTTTATTATACATTTCATTCAAACAATCTAGTTTCTTTCCTCTAAATTTATTCTTCGATTCATACATTTAAAACCAACCATTTTTGGAGTAATGTCATAAGACTCAAAGGCAAAATATAAAGAATTTTATCCAAGTTTCCATTGTATGCACCCTAAGTTATAATTTTGGAATGGTATCATTTATAAACTATCTTTGGGACATGTACACAACTCAACACTACCTCTTTTAATAAGGATTTATATTTTAAGTTGAATTTCTAAACTATCTAAGGTGATAAAAAATAGTAAGAAGCACCTAATTATATTAAGATTTTAAGATATAAAATATATTAATTGTACTTCATAGCTCTAGGTATGGAATTTTCACATCATTATCACCATGCTCCCTAGCTTTCTTTGTACCATGTCATATCCACCATGAATGAGGCCCATTTTTCTAAAGGTCCTATATATAAAAAAATAATTAGATAATCCTTCACCAATGTTTGCAAATGTTTTAATTCTAATTGATTACCACTTTATGCCTTTTACCAATTTATAATTTCATATTGATAACTATAACCCTCATTGCAAGGATTTACCAATATAAAAACTTGTAGGGGAATAACTATAATTCCCCATTTTTATAAATAGTCTAGATTACCTAAGTTCCAATTGAAGTTTTGTTAGAGTGTAATATAATATGTTTAGCTCTAATCAATGGTTCTAGATTAATTGTTTCTGAAAATCCCTCAAAAAATTATACTCATTACAGAGGTTGTGCATTAATAAATCTTACCAATTAGGGATCATATTCTTATTTATACTTTCATACCACAATCATTAGCATAACTTATCAACCTCAATGAGGGAAATATTCACTATTATGGTTCACAGTTTTATTTACCAATAATTCATTATTGTGGGTTGAACAAAATAATCCATCCTATACAAAATTATAAAGATATATGGTTATCAACAATAATTTTAGTCACAAATATAACCAAAAAAATTTACCATGAACTGTTTGATATAATGCCTCAAATAAATCTGTTAATGTTCAGGGAAGGCTTTAGAAACATTAAAGCAAATGCAATTGGAGGTGCCCTAGTAGAAATGTATGCAAAACGTGGAAGCATAGACAAGGCACGTTAATTTCTTGATAGAGTTTAGAAATGGGTTTGTAAAATATTTCAAGCAAATGCAACGCCATTTATTCAACACTCACTGCTCTTGCCAAAATTGGAGCTTTGGAATAGGGTATGAACATTCATCAAATCATGATAGAAATAATGTTTGTTGAAAAGGCTTTAGAAAATTTCAAGAAAATGCAATTTCAAACAAAGAAATGCAGTTTGAAATCTACAAATTTGAAACATCATTTCTTATTTAGGGTTTAAAAATTTCTCAAACAAATGGGTTTTGAAATCTATGAAATTTGAAGTTAACCAGCCTGTGAGCTATGGAGGTCGAGTTGATGAACTGTGGCTATGGAGGTTGGGTTGATGCACATTTTTCCCGTTTGGTTCGTTGTTCACATTCGGGTTCGCCGTTCGCCACATACACAGTTTGAACACATAGAAAGTTCATATAATGTGATAGTGACAATTTCTTTTTATTTTTTATGCCCTATTTCAAGGGGTTCGATCGAACACCCATTCGAGCAAACCCCATAAAAAAAAAATTATTCGTATGGTTGGGGGTTCGGTCGAACCACCTGTTCGACCGAACCCCTTGACATTGTGGAAACACAAAAAAATCAAATTTCCTTCCTCAAAAAATTTGTAAACCATTATTGTGGCTTAACCCCCAAATTGGGAAAAAATCAATTAAGAATAGATGAGGATTGGTTACCAATGGCTACCCCTATACAAAATATCTAAACAATAACAATTTATGTGGAATATCTAGAAGAGTTGGTGACTCAAAGTGTTCTGAAACTATGAGGGGAGAATGCAGTAGAAAATAGATTTGATATTGAGTGTTTAACAACATATAACAAAGTGACACCATTAACTAATCAAATGAAATTTACCAATGAAAGAACATCTCTAAGGAAGGAAAGATACTTTGAACAAACACAACTCCTAGACCAAGAGTCACCCTTAATTCCATTAAAGTCAAGGAGAATTTTCATAGAAGAAATATAACACATTCTAAGCAACCAAGATATAGTAGAATGAGACAATGAGAAAATAACATAGTAACCCTAGGGACACATTACTTTAATATAAATTTAGGAGATATAGACAGTGATTATGAAGAATGAGCAGGCATGAATACCTCAAGGAAGCTACTTGAAAAGACACCTGTTGATGGTGTTTTCTGCACAGCAACAACTCAGACATAAAATGATATTCTATCTCTCTTGAAAGATAATCTCCAACAATAGATTGTTGAAAATCACCCCAAGGTCTCTCGGGTGTTAGGTCATAACAATGCATAAAACAACTCAGATGAAATGTGAAATTGCTGGTAATCACAATCGGACCTTACTACAAGCAAACTGAACCCTTTCAATTTATCAGATCTGACAATATGATGATCTTGAATCCTAAATCTAACCGAATAATAAAGAAATTGCAAAAGATAGGGATGCAGGGAAGGTAATAAAATCTAAATTACTGAACGGACAAGCAATGCAAATGACATATATCTGGAATGGACCTATCTCAAATAACCAATTCCTGTTCGACCCACAAAGCAATCTTACAGAAACAGTGCAATCTTCTGAGGAATACAGATTTTCAAATCATAGACTTGCATCTACAACCGAACTTAAGCACATTTGAATATATGGTCCAGGTTGACTTTACCAGCCTACTACAATTAGATAGTTACTGGGAGTATAGACCAAAGATAGCTACCGACATTCCAAATATGAAATCACATACACCATTTATCCAACTAAACTAATTTTATTTCTGAATATTAAACCCTAGATCTTCAAGCAATGTAAAAGATAGAACAAAAGAACCATGCAAGATGAGATAACACAAAGGATTTCACCAGGAAAACCATAATGCCTTCAATTGTATTAATCATCAAATGCTGCAACAATTCAACTGTTCTGAATATGATATTTGCTTCAAGAAATTTTAAAACTCTGACTATTGCTCCTGCTAATCTCTATATCAATTTTTCTAAACTGAACCCCCTACAATGAGGCAAGAACGCCTACTTATCAAATTTTTTCCCAAAACATGTCGGCCCAGCCAAACATTTTTACAAAATAATAAAAACTGCCAAAACAGGTCGGCCAAGGAAACAAACTAAGGCTCACATTTAATGCCATCATCCAAGTCGGCCAAGGCACAATCCCCAAGGAAGTCCGGTCCAATGCATGCCCTATGATAATAGGGAAGCACAAATCTCAAGATAAACATTAACCGCTGCTTCCTTTGTCTTTCCTCCGCACTGGTGACCCTTGGACCTTCGAGAAAACTCCCTCCAGCTCAGCAATGGGTGGCAATGGCAAAACTTTGAGCCGGCATTTAATCGAATCAATCCCTTCATTGGACCGCTCAATGGTTTTCTTCCAATCCTTTCTGCTGGTCAGGTATCTATCTATCACTACCAAATATGTAGCTGCATCATCAAGCATATGGCCAGTGACAACCTCATCAGAATTCGGGGCATAAACCTCATGCCACCATTCCTTCAATTGATCTAAACTTAGGTACTTAGGAGCCATCTTATTCCTCCCTGTCATCACTTCAAAAAATGCAATGCAACCATCATAGATTGCAGTAAGGTCGGCATCAATGGTTTTTCTTCGTTTCTGTATCTTTTTCAGGCCTCCCTGCCTGATCTGTAATGCCTCGAACCATTCCCATGGTTCATCCAACCTGGTAGAGGGAAGAATTCCATCCTTGCCCAATTGTTCCTTGCCATGCCCCAGAATAATCTTTGTCTTCTGCAGCAGGGAATCGACATCATTCTTATCCTGAGAAAGGATGCTTTCCATCAGCTCTTTTCCTCAGACTGCATCCTGGCCAACAGACAGGATTTCCTTAATAGCTTCATCTCCTTGTGTCCGAACACTCATCAACCAGTCTGTGGCAGCTTGTGTGGAGGCCTTCATCTTCTCTATGCCAGAAATTGTTTCCTTCGGCAGAAATCCGGGAGTAGAAGAGGAGGACGGATGGAGGGACTGTAGAGGTTTCATGACCTCTTCTAAGCTTTTCCTCAACCTCTCATTTTCCCTTTTCATTCTCGCTTTGTCTGAGTCTCCTTCTTCAATCTATCTACAATCACAGCACTTGACCCCTCGAATTCCTCAATGTCTTGTTCTAGGGAGGCCGGCCCAAGGTTAATGGTTTGGACACTGTAATCCTGGCTTGCTACCTCATCTCTTGTTTTATCTGCAGCAGGAGTGGCAATGTGAACTACACGGTTGTGTACTTCATCCCTTTCTACCCAGGAAATTACCCTGGCAGCCTTCTTCTTCTTCCCCTTACCAATCTGAGATAACATTGCATCCCAGTCGAGAGGAGTGTCCTCTACTATCACCTGTTTCTTCCTTGCTATTTCTTTTTCTAACCAGTCCGGGGCTACGGGTCTGTCCGGATTCCTTCTGTGTCAGTTTTCCCCGGGTCCTCTGTGGCTTTCTCCTCTTCTGCTACTGTCACCTCGACTTCTTCTTCAGTTGTTGCCTTGTCATCTTCTTTCTCCGGAGGAGTCTTCTCGCTCTGAACAGCCTCTTCAATTCCTAACTCTGGAAACACTGGTGATGGAGTCCGAGCAGGCAGGCTTTCCTCCGGTTTTGGCGATCCGCGGCCCTTCTCACTCTCCGGAGAGTCCTCGTACTGTACCAAGGGAGAAGTGTGCCTCTCTTCTGTCTCTACCTCGAGCTCGGCAGCCTCACTGAATAATGCTCCTTCTTTAAACGGTTCTGCCTCTCCGCTGATTTCCTGTTCATCCGGATTCTCCGGTTCTGTTACACTCTGTGGAGGAGAGACAGGCTTGTCCTGTTCAGTGGCTGGCAATATTGGAGAAGAATCCGTTGGCTGTGCGGCATCCTTTGGGGAAGGAGTTCTAGATTTTCTGGTGTATACTTTGGTCTTCTCCCCTCCGGAGCTTTCCACATCCACAATTGGGGGGTCATCCTCCGAAGTCGTTTGGCCTTTCTTCTTCGCCACCCTTGCAGTTCTGGCTTTCTTGGGCGGTGGAGGAACATCCTCCTCTTCAACTTTCTCCGCCTCCTCCTCGTCCGATGACTTGCTGATAGTCAGGGTTTTCCACCTGCGCTTGCCGATAGGTTTCCTTTTTGCTGCAGGTTGAGTCCCCTTAGGACTTCTAACCTTGATTTTGAAGGGAGAGGCCTTGGCTATTTTCCCTTTGGGGTCCTCTTCCCCGGATTCTTCAGAGGTGGACATGGGGTTGAGATTCCCCATCAAGTCGAAAGTGAAGGGTACATTGGCATTTTCCAACACCCATACCTCATGTTTGATCCAAGCAAAGGTAAATTTTAGCACTGGAGCCATTAAGTCCTCCAACTCTGTCACCTCAGGCTCATTCCAATCAATATCCGCCACTGACCTATCCTTGATGGGCTCATAGACATGGTCCTGGACCAGTTTTCCATCATCTTCCAGCTGATCTGGAATCAGCTTCACATTGTACTGCCTAATTGCCTCTACTGGCAGCCGGGAATACCTTTTCCTTCGTGCATCAAGGTCATCCTTGATGTTGACCCAGTAGTCCTCCAAGTCCTCTTTGTGCCTGTATTCCCGGGTAGCCCTTTTCTGTGCCCCCCGGTGATGTCAAAATTCATTCTCTTTGAATGGAAAGAGAATCCATAGGCGGCCAATTCCTCACCTGCAGTGTGAGCTAATTGAATGGAAGGGCACATCACATCCACGCCAATCCCAAGAGGGAAGTCACCTCCAAAACTAGTTTTATGTTTCTCCCTCTTGACCACCGTATCGAACTCACAAATTTGTCTTACGACCTCCAGTAGCACTATGTGGTCAGTGGGATACCTGGGCAATCTGTAGGGAGCAACGGGGCATCCATCAATCTGGAGATAAGTGAAAGTGGGGAACTGGATGAACCAAGCCCCGTAATTCTTAATCAACCCCTTAGCCCCATCGGACAATCTGATGTGCTCCGCATTCTGAAGGTTCCGGGTAATGTGCATGGTGAAGGCATCATTGGCCCTCCTATAATCTTCGTGTCCGAGGTGCAATTCCGGATAGACTTCATAGATAATATCTTGTCCAATGGTTCCCGCCAGAGTCAGTCCCTTGTAGGGGTAGGAGATGGCTAGTATATACACGATGTAAGAGGACATGGTAAACTTCTTTCCTTCCAAAACATTCCTCAGTTGCCTATCTATTTCTGCACTGATAAGTCCTGCCCAATGGTAATTCGTTCCTTGGCCTATCTTGGTGATCACATGGACCATCCAATTTTCCAATACCCCGGTGGTTTTAAGTCCGGCCACCCTGCTCAACAGTCTGATGGCGTCATAGATATCGGGCCTGAACTTCACCCTGTGCAACTGTTTGGGCAATTTGGAGTGGTGAGGCTTGGGCTTCTCAAACCATGAGTTGATAAGCTGTTGAGCCTTAACTGGCTCGTTCTCATAATACGTGCGAGCAGTGTCAATGTTTAGGGTGCAGACCGAGGGGAGATCCGGCATGCTGAAGGCCCGGGCAATGGAGGCTGGACTGAAGTTTGCCAACACTCGTCCCTCAGTGCTAACTACCATCTGTGTGTCAAAAGCGTACTGCCTAGCACACTCCAAAATTAGCTTGTAGCACTGGACTGCTGGAGGGAACCCTGCCACATGTACCAACCCCGAGTTCATCATCCCCTACCTCAATGCCGACTGGTCTTTCTTAGCAGTTCTCTATTTGAATTCTTCATAACGCCAGGCACCAACATTGGTATCAGACACATCTGCCCACACAAAGGATATCTTACTCTCTGGGACCTGACTCTTCATGTCTAATCTCAATCTTTCTATCTCGGAAACTGCAGATGCCCCTGCACCACCTTTGGACTTCCCAACAGCAGCTTTGCTTGATTCAGCCTGCACATCCAAGAATTGTCATTAAAATTCAACTATTAAGTTCATGTCAATCCAAAAGATTAGCACACATCATATAAATCCATTAAAACCAAATGCCAATTGTCAATCTTCCGAGATCCGGAGAAATCAAATAATCCAGGAAAATCGTATAATCCGGAAAAATACATTCGGGGCAGAATTCCGGAGAAATCCGACCCAGACGGACTCCTGCTGCCAAAGCACTATTAGCCATATAAATCATTAATACGCTCGGAAAGTCGAAGGATAACCATTAGTTTTACTCATTGGCAATCAAGAAATAGGTATAAATAATCATTCCATCAATCCTATCACCGAAATATACAAAAGAATGCAATCAGACAGGAAATCCGGAAAAAACCGGGCAGAACAGATTTTCGCGGACAGTATAAAATGTACCGAAAATTAACCCTGTCTGCGGAATAAAAGGAAACCAGGAAAATCCGGGAACCAGGAAATTCCGCGACAGCCCCGGAAACCCGAAAAATGGTAAAACGTGTAGCAAAACTGGAGCGACCACAAGATCTCCAATACCTAAGCTCAAATGATCCAAAAACTGACGACAATCACCAGACTCGAATATACAAAGGGTTCCAACTCTCAAAAGCGCTCAAAGGAAGGATCCTCACGCTAAAAGATGATGCCCCAAATCGAATAACCAGAATTCCGCCATTAAAACCAGAGCAAGCTTTAGGGTTGGAAAATATCAGTTCAAGATTTACCCAAACACCCTCTAATCCTCACGGGACGGGGAAGCCAATACGAAACGGGGCGAAAGTCATTCAAACACAAGATCAAATCATCGCGCTAACCGAAACACCAAGGAAACCCTAAATTCGCATGGTAACACATCCCGCGCCCAGAACAAACAAACAATACGACCCAGAATTCCGTCTAACGTGTAAATATGCAATCAAGCGGATAAACGGAACTCATAGGGCATGAGAGATGGGCCTCAATAAAAAACGGATCAACCTGACTGAATAAATACGAAACCCAAAGTCAAAACACGAGCCGACCCCAAAATTCAACAATGCCCAGTACAAGAAAACCTCAAATCACCATGCAAGCAAACGGAAGGGCGACAAATACATACCATGGATCAAGACGGGCAGAAATCGAGCTCAGAAAATCAATCCACGTGACAACACATCCAAGCAACGAGATACTGGCAGCAACACTCAAGCAATTCACGCGCAAACAAACCAAGATCAATCCTCAAAGCTCAAACAAAAGTTCTGAATCACCAGAGCAGAAAACAAGGAAGCAATCGAAGTTGGAATGAATCAGAAAATGCCCTAAATTCGCCCTTATACCCGTCTGAACCAAGGTACCTCAGCCATTAATGAGCAAAAAGACGTTTCTGACAAGTCCAGAAACCCGAGCCCCAAGTGGAATTTCGGAGAATCCCAGAATGCGCGGAGACACGGATTCCGCGGAAATGCAGAAACCGGGGAAATCAGGAAGATCGGGACTTTGACGGAATCCGGGAAAATCCGACTGGACCGGAAAATCCCGAAGTTAGGCAAAAACCCAGAATCGGAGAATCCGGCAAGAGACGGACAAGGAACCAGGGCCGGAAAAATCCGCCAGAGGCGGAAAATCCCGGATCTAGGTGAAAACCCGGACTTGGCCAAAACCTCAATTTCAATCAATTGCAACCCCAAGGCAAGGGCAAAGCCAGCAAAACCAACATGTCAAGACCCCAAAATGATAAATCCAATAAAATCAAAGGTCAAAGACACAAAAAAAAGGGGGTCCCCACTCCAAGTGGGGCGTGTGTGCAAAAACTGCACAACAAATGGCGACTCTGCTGGGGAAATGCTCCTGAGCATTTCGATGACAAACTGGAATCAAGAACCCAGAACTCTGGTTTCAACTCAAGTACCTAGCCGTCACCCTAAGTTAAAGCAAAGAAACTCCCAGCCATTCAGACATTCCTATACCAGGGTCCAAGTGTGTGCATGTGCATATCTTACCCACCTTCAGTTGCAAAGAACCAGACTTGGTATGAATAGGCTACGTAAAGATTCTGACCCTAAAAGTAACCTGGATAGAGCATCGCTGCCAGTCAGGCGTTCATAGCCCCGACGAGGTTATCGCTGTGATCCTCCTGAACATAGCTCTACTGCCAGCCAGGCGTCTATAGCCCCGGTAGAGATATTCAGATCTCCCTGATGAGTTGAATTCGAACCTCAGGATTTTCAATATATATATATATATTTTTGTTTTTTTAAGATATTTCTTTTTACTCAATTTATTCAACCTGTGAACAGTGAAGTTCACACTCAGGGCCGAGAACCACAGTGGCACTAGAGCAGAAAAAGATTTTTCACCTGTCCAGACTTTATAAGGACCTTTTACAACTTCAGGTATATTTAAAGATTAAAGGTATAAGACCCCAATACATTCCTGCTCAGACTGACCAGAAAATCTTCGCCTTACCACAAGGACAAATGATATAGGCAACGAAATTCATACCATAACATTCTGGAAAAAAGATTAAAGTTTGTAAGGGAAATATCAGGAATATTGGACCTGCTTTGCCACCATTATCATACAGATGCACCCACAATCCCACAAGGAGATAAGACCAAAAGCAAGAGCAACGCAAAACAAAACAAACAAACCAAAGCAAACCTAGTCTAACCAAACAAAACCAGCAAAGCGAAAGAGAAACCTACCCTAACCTAAACAAGCAAAACAAGCAAAGAAAGCAACCTAACTAACTATTTACAAGGCAAAGAGTTGAGAACAACTCAAGACTGGAAATAATGTTTAAGATACTGCCCATTAACAGGCAGTGGCATGTCCTCTCCCGTGAGAGTCCTCAAACGGAAGGCATTATCTCCCAGAATTTCAGCAATCTGGTAAGGACCAAGCCATAATCTATCAAACTTACCATGGCTACCTTTCTGATCATGCGGCTTATCCCAATACAGGACAAGGTCAGAAATCCTAAAGGCTTTGACCTTAGCTCTCCTGTCAAACCATCGCTTGACTACCCCCTGATGTTTGGTGAATCTTTCAAGGGCATTATCCCGTTTGTCCTCAAGATGCAACAATTCAGCTAATCTCGCTTCCCTTCTATCCCCCTCATCATAAAACTGGTTGATAAACTGCAGAGTTGGGATTTTAAGCTGGATAGGGAAAACTGGTTCCAGACCATACACTAAATGATAAGGAGAGGTACCAATGGAGGACTTAACCCGAGTACGATCTGCCCAAAGAGCAAACCTAAGCTGGGTATGCCAGTCCTTTGGGTTCCTCTCTAACAGTTTTCGGATAACAGTCAACAGGTTCTTATTAGAGGATTCAGCTAGACCATTCCCCTGAGGATAATAATTAGATGCAAACTTAACAACAATGCCATGATCAAAAGTCCAGTTTGAGAATTTCAAAGATGCAAAGGCAAGACCATTATCACACACAACAACAATAGGACATCCAAACCGATTGAGAATGGCAGATTCGAAGAAATCGATTACTACCTCTGATGTACACTGCCTACAAGCAAATGCCTCAGTCCACCTTGTAAAGTAATCAGTACTGGTGAGGATATACCTGTGTCCAGCAGAAGATGGTGGATTGATGGGGCCGATGAAATCCATACCCCATTGAGCAAAAGGTTTTACCTCAATAACAGACTGGAGCGGAAGTGCTGCACACCTTTCCCGTGTCGCTGCAGTCTGACAAGTGTGACAGGTCCGGACATGATGGTGAACATCCTTGAATAGTGTAGGCCAGTAGTATCCTGCCCTCAAAATCTGGTTTGCAGTAGCAATGGCAGAACCATGACCTGTGCCATATTTCTCATGAAACTCATTTATTACTCTTTCAGCTTCCTATTTTCCAAGGCACCTCAAGTAAATACCTTCGTGATTCTTCTTGTATAGGACGGCCCCTTTCAGCATGAAACCATCACTTTTCAATCTCAAAGCTCGCCTCTGAACTGCATTTAAATGACCAGGAGCTCGCTGATTCAACAAATAATAAACTATATCATCATACCAACCATCTGGGGAAACCGCTCCAACATCATAGTTACAGACAGACAATTTAGGGCCTATCTCTGCCATGGTCTGGGTGAGTCCCTGTCCTCTTACCAGCCTCATGGGCTGGATCTCAATGTCGTACTCCTGAAGCATGGTTACCCATTTAGCTTTGCGCTCCCCTAACTCATTCTGCATCAACAATAACTTAACTGCAGGATCAGGAACAATTGCAAACACCTTGTTTCTGAGGATATAGTGCCTAAATTTCTTTACTGCTCGGACAAGGGCATATGCTTGCTTCTCCACACATGGGTATTTCAACTCAGCATCCTTCAATGGCGTGCTCATGAAAGCGATGGGATGCTCATTCCCCTCATCAGACTTTTGTGTCAGCATTCCAGCACATGAGTGGTCTGAAGCAAAGGAATAGATATAGAACGGTTTACTATAATCTGGACTGACCAACACTGGAGCATCAACAATAGCTCTTTTGATCTCTGCAAAGGACTCCTTCGCTTCTGTGGTCCACTCGATCTTGGCATCTTGTTTTAACATGGCATTTAGTGGCTTGACAATCTCAGCAAATCCAGTGATGAATTTCCTGACAAAATTAATCTTACCAAAGAAAGATTTCATCTCTTTCTTGCTGGCAGGCGGCTGAATTCTTAGGATGGCTTCCACCCTCTCTGGATCTATGGCGATTCCCTTCTCTGATATCACATGTCCTAACAACTTGCCTTCTGTAACCCCAAAAATACACTTCTTGGGATTCAAAGAGATGCCGAATTCTCTGCACTTCTGGAACACTTTACGCAGGTCCGAGATATGATTCCCTCTATCTTTGGAGAAAACAGTCAGATCATCCATGTAAATGATAATGCACTTTCCTATGATGTCCTTGAAAGCGATATCCATAGCTCGTTGAAACGTGGCTCCTGCATTGATAAGCCCAAATGGCATCCTCCTGTAGGCGAAAGTTCCCCACTTAGTTGTAAAGGCAGTCTTGTGTCTGTCCTCATACTGGACCATCACCTGATTATATCCTGAATAGCCGTCCAGAAAGGACATCATCTGCGATCCATTAACCACTTGTAACACTTCATCCAACGAGGGAACTGGATAATTATCCTTTTCAGATGACCTGTTCAGATTTTTGAAGTCAACACAGAGCCTAATTTCACCATTCTTTTTTCTTACTGGCACTAGATTTGCCACCCATGTTGAATGCCTGACAGGGAATATAATCCTGGCAGACAGCAATTTCTGAACTTCCTTCTGTATGAGGGGTTCCAGCAGCGCATTAATAGGTCTCTGCCTCTGTCTAAAAGGCTTAGCACCTGGCTTAAGAGGTATAGTGTGAGTTATGATGGATGTATCATAAGTCTTCAAGTCTTCATAACCCCAGGCCACTATGTCTGGAAAGTCGTATAGGGCTCTGATTATTCCCTGTCTTTCTTCAGGAGTACAAACCTTACCAATGAAAACATTCTTCACATCATCTTCAGTGCCCACATTGTGAGTGTCACACTGCCCACTGATAGACTCTTTCTTAGATTCCTGTTCCTGATCTCTGATTTTGTCCATATCGAAAATCCTCTCTAGCTGTACCATTCCCCTCGGAATAGTATTGGACTTCAAATTTAGCACACCTTCCAGATCCAATTCTACTTCCTGAGGTTCTGTTTCGTCAATGATCTGTGAAGCAAAAACATCCGTGTTCGTGATAAAGTCAAGGATATGCTTATCATCCTCAAACACCTGAAAATTAGTCACATTGTCAGGGACTGACGGGACAGGAGTTAATTCAACAGTAAACTTCTTCAATCCTGATAGGGACAGGGGCTGCAAAGTACTGGCCGCTTGAGCTAGAGAATCAGCAATTTGATTCTTCTTCCTTGGGATTAATTGGATATTAAAAGCGTTGAACCCCTCGATGAGGTCCCACACTCTATGCCTATAGTTGGTCATCCTCCTGTCATGACAGGCATACTGCTTTCTTACTTGTTTGATCACTAATTCTGAGTCACCAAAAACTTGTAGGACCTTGACCTTTTTCTTGAGTGCCATAAGGAGTCCGTGAATTAAAGCTTCATATTCAGCCACATTATTTTTACAATGAAATTGGAGTCTATGGGCTGCGAAGAAAGTCTTACCTTTGGGACTTATCAATTCAAATCCAGCTCCAGCCCCTTGCTTGGACTTAGATCCATCAAACTTGAGAGTCCAGTATTCCGCAGTGGTGGTCTTCTTCATTTTCTCTTTCGGCTTATCAGTGATAGAGGCTTCCTCAGCTACAACAGGTTTCTAACTTTCACACTTTGCTTGCAGATTCTGCTCATCTGTGCTAGCCACCTGAGATGGATTCATGCTTTTGTACACTTCTTTCACTGCTGTCTGACACAAGCAACACTCCAATTCTGAGTGAGAAGCATTGTGGACTCTGCACCAATTCGGCAAGAGTAACTCCTTGAAACTTGTCTTCCTTCCCAAGTGAGTTTGATTTTTGACACATTGCTTAATGAAATCCTGGAAATTGTCCAGTAAGCTAATCTGTCTATCCTCAGGTTCTTCTTCTTCCTCAACTGATTCTGTCAGGACCTCAACAGGACTGGACCCTGTTTCAGCATTAACTGGCATCATATGCAACATCATCACTTCTTCTGCATCTGATTCCTCATACAGCGCTGATAGCAAGTAGTTTCCCATTCCAGCTTCTGATATGAGAACCTCAGTCGAAGTCTTTTGGTATTCTGTTATCATGTACTTCATTCTAGGCTCCCTCTCAATCCTTATCTGATTAGGCACTCCCTTCCAGGGAAGCCACATGTGAGAGTGATCAGTGGACACATACCCATTCAGGGCCTTCGTAAAATCTCTTCCTAGAATTAAACCGTACGCATCAAGAATGTCAGCTACCTGAATGTTGATAACCTGTTGGATTCTAGGATCCGAAGCAATCTGCATATAAATCATGTTCAATTCCCCTACCACACTTACTTCGGTCCTGTCCAACTGAGTAACCTTCTTCTGGGAATCGGCAGGTGTTATTCCCAGAGCCCTACAAACTCCGAGAGGCATCACATTAGTGGAAGCACCAGAATCCAACAGACAATTATGGAGGTTCTTACCAAAGATTCTGACAGAAATCAGAAATGGAGGAGTCTCCATTTTTCCTTGAAACAAAGTGGGCTGAGTATCCATCTGGGCCACTTGAGTTCTGTCCCTGTCTTTTCCTCTATCTCCAGGGGGTGGATTAGTCCCATTTTGTGTTTGATTCTGCGTGTTCATAGCCTGCGAACTAAAAGTATGGCTAACATGCTCACCAGAAGATTTGTCCAATGTCTTTGAATTCGCATCGTAAGTACCCAAGACAGCCTTTCTAATTGCAGGAAACCTCAACAATTCAAAAGAAAAAAGGTTTACCTTTAATTTTTTGAATTCCTCTGCGACGTACGAAGCCATCTGTTCTTCACTCATATCAGTAGAAACCTCTTTAGATGGTTCCTCTACCTTATCCTTACTTACTTGAACAATCCTTTCCTTCTGTGGTTCTGCTTGAACTTGTCTATCTTTCGAAAGGTATTGCTTAGAGACCTGTGGATAAGACAGATTGTTACTTGCATTAGGGTCTGGAGGAGTACTGAAGTTATTGGGAGGGATGGAGGTGGTGTACGGTCCTCCAGGCTGTGGGCGCCTGTGAGGCATATCCCTCAATCCCTGTCTCTGGAACATCTGTACTTCTTCAACATGGGTTTCCTCCTGATCCAAGGGGCCATTGTCATTCATCTCCCCTTCGTTAAACAGCTGAGCTACTTCATCTCCATTACAAATCTGATCCGTTTCATCTTTCTGGGAATCAGGCTCTTCCGGTACATTTTCGTTACTGGTGGGAAAAGGAGCATGGTTCAACACCAGCACAGGGGAATCATATGAATTGGAAGGAACAATTTCCTATCCACTCACGTTGTTCTCTACCTCATACTGAAAGATAGAAGCAGCAGTTTGGAACTCGGGACATTCTAGTTCTGAATGCTGACTTGTTTTATGGAGCCTACACCATCCTGACAGGGCTGCTTCTGCGAGATACACACCAGTGGGAGGTTTATCCTGGCTGACTGGCTGGTTCGCAGATTGATTAACAATCTAATTGGCTGGCTGATCCAATGGAGTAGGAACTCCTCCATTATTAGGCCCTGTATTCCAAGTTCTGTTATATCCCTGTGTTGGCCTTTTGTCAAATCCTAACCCACTTCCTTGGCCTCTATCAAAGTTTTACCTCCTATCTTTGTTGAAACCTCTTTCCTGATTATACCCCCTGTCATTGTAGAATCCTCTGTCGTTGCGTTGTCCCCTGTCGAAATTCTGCCCCTGTGAGAACTCTCTGTTCTGATTGGATTGCATTCCCTTTTGAGCGGCTTGTAATTGGCTATTCTGGTTTCTCAAATAAGTCACCTCTAAATTTAGCTTCTTTATTTGTTCAGCCATTTCATCAATCCTTTCCTTATTCGGGTCTCGGTAGGGAGGCTGGTTTGGGTTACTCAGAGGTGGGACAGGTACTGGGGTGGATCCCAGAGACTGATGCAACACTTTCGAATTCTGCAGATAAGCCGGGAAGCTATTTGACTGTGACTGGTACATAGGCTGGTTAACCTGCTGTTGAGAGAAGTTCATCATAGGAGAAACCTGATTCATAGGATGACCAGGGTGTGGTACCATTGATAATTGAGGAACCAGATTCATAATAGGGGTGTGATTGGTGAGGGCCTGATTTACTGCCTGAATCTGGTTAGGATGTGCGACGGGTCCCAGAGAGGGCAATGGCCCCGTCAAGTGCTGTCTCAAGTCTGTGCTAAGCTTGACAGCCTTCGTATAAGCATCTATCAAGGTAGCTGGAGGGTTAGGTCTCCATTTCAAAAAGGTTGTTGTTAGACTATCCAGAGCTTCATAATATACTCCCAAGGCAGTACCATCATCTAGGACATATGGGTCTTGCAATCTGGTGAACGCACGATGGAATCTATTATTGAAACTGGCTATGGGTTCGTTGACTTCTCTCTTGACTTTGATAAATTGCAGGTATAGCTCATTAGCACTGATGGGTATTCGGAACTTTTGCAGAAAGGTCTTTTCAAGGTCACTCCAATTCTGAATTGAGCCAGCAGGGAGATGGTTGTACCAATAAAAGGCTTCTTCACCCAGGGAATAAGGAAATAACCTACAAGCAACATCTTCATGGACAATTCCTCTGTCTTTAAGGCAAGTTTGGAAAATCCTTATGTGTTCTTCTGCAGTTCTATTCGGGTCATTTACATGGAATTTTGAGCAGAAATGCTCAGGATTTTTAGGCATTACATTATAAGCCCCGAAGGACAAAGGTGATGGATTATTGGCAAGGAAAGCCATTGGTAAGAGCGGGGGTGGAGGTTGTGGTTGGTTAATGGCAGGTTGAGGCTGTCGAAGGGGAACCTCTTCAGGAACGGGTATTGCTTCAACCTCAGGGTGAGAAGATATGGACGGTGCTGGTGAAGGGATAGGTAATGATGATACTCCCCTATACGAGGATGTGGATGATGTTGGTGATGGAGCGGGCGATGATGATTCTCCTCTCCCTCTAGTCCTTCTTGACCTATTGGGAAATTGAAGTTCCTCTAAATCTTCCTCTCTGGTAATGGATCTGGTATTTCTCCTAAATCTCTCTAGAGAGATGGCATTCAAGAAACGATCCAGTGTGCTCATTCAGGCCCTCCTTCTAGCGCCAATCTGTTGATGGTGTTTTCTGCACAGCAACAACTCAGACATAATACAAAATCCTATCTCTCTTGAAAGGTAATCTCCAATAATGAATTATTGAAAATCACCCCAAGGTCTCTCGGGTGTTAGGTCATAACAATGCATAAAACAACTCAGATGAAATGTGAAATTGCTGGTAATCACAATCGGACCTTACTACAAGCAAGCTGAACCCTTTCAATTTATCAGATCTGACAATATGATGATCTTGAATCCTAAATCTAACCGAATAATAAAGAAATTGCAAAAGATAGGGATGCAGGGAAGGTAATAAAATCTAAATTACTGAAAGGACAAGCAATGTAAATGACATATATCTGGAATGGACCTATCTCAAATAACCAATTCCTGTTCGACCCACAAAGCAATCTTACAGAAATAGTGCAATCTTCTGAGGAATACAGATTTTTAAATCATAGACTTGCATCTACAACCGAACTTAATCACATTTGAATATATGGTCCAGGTTGACTTCACCAGCCTACTACAATCAGATAGTTACTGGGAGTATAGACCAAAGATAGCTACCGACATTCCAAATATGAAATCACATAAACCATTTATCCAACTAAACTAATTTTATTTCTGAATATTAAACCCTAGATCTTCAAGCAATGTAAAAGATAGAACAAAAGAACCATGCAAGATGAGATAACACAAAGGATTTCACCAGGAAAACCATAATGCCTTCAATTGTATTAATCATCAAATGCTGCAACAATTCAACTGTTCTGAATATGATATTTGCTTCAAGAAATTTTAAAACTCTGACTATTGCTCCTGCTAATCTCTATATCAATTTTTCTAAACTGAACCCCCTACAATGAGGCAAGAACGCCTACTTATCAAATTTTTTCCCAAAACATGTCGGCCCAGCCAAACATTTTTACAAAATAATAAAAATTGCCAAAATAGGTCGGCCAAGGAAACAAATTAAGGCACACATTTAATGCCATCATCCAAGTCGGCCAAGGCACAGTCCCCAAGGAAGTCCGGTCCAATGCATGCCCTATGATAATAGGGAAGCACAAATCTTGAGATAAACATTAACCGCTGCTTCCTTTGCCTTTCCTCCGCGCTGGTGACCC
>VDFB02344052.1:171359-264004 GCA_007258455.2 Sequoia sempervirens
ATCATCCATGTAAATGATAATGCACTTTCCTATGATGTCTTTGAAAGCGATGTCCATAGCTCGTTGAAACGTGGCTCCTGCATTGATAAGCCCAAATGGCATCCTCCTGTAGGCGAAAGTTCCCCACTTGGTTGTAAAAGCAGTCTTGTGTCTGTCCTCATACTGGACCATCACCTGATTATATCCTGAATAGCCGTCCAGAAAGGACATCATCTGCGATCCATTAACCACTTGTAACACTTCATCCAACGAGGGAACTGGATAATTATCCTTTTCAGATGACCTGTTCAGATTTCTGAAGTCAACACAGAGCCTAATTTCACCGTTCTTTTTTCTTACTGGCACTAGATTTGCCACCCATGTTGAATGCCTGACAGGGAATATAATCCTGGAAGACAGCAATTTCTGAACTTCCTTATGTATGAGGGGCTCCAGCAGTGCGTTGATAGGTCTCTGCCTCTGTCTAAAAGGCTTAGCACCTGGCTTGAGAGGTATAGTGTGAGTTATGATGGATGTATCATAAGTCTTCAAGTCTTCATAACCCCAGGCCACTATGTCTGGAAAGTCGTATAGGGCTCTGATTATTCTCTGTCTTTCTTCAGGAGTACAAACCTTACCAATGAAAACATTCTTCACATCATCTTCAGTGCCCACATTGTGAGTGTCACACTGCCCACTGATAGACTCTTTCTTAGATTCCTGTTCCTGATCTCTGATTTTGTCCATATCGAAAATCCTCTCTAGCTGTACCATTCCCCTCGGAATAGTATTGGACTTCAAATTTAGCACACCTTCCAGATCCAATTCTACTTCCTGAGGTTCTGTTTCGTCAATGATCTGTGAAGCAAAAACATCCGTGTTCGTGATAAAGTCAAGGATATGCTTATCATCCTCAAACACCTGAAAATTAGTCACATTGTCAGGGACTGACGGGACAGGAGTTAATTCAACAGTAAACTTCTTCAATCCTGATAGGGACAGGGGCTGCAAAGTACTGGCCGCTTGAGCTAGAGAATCAGCAATTTGATTCTTCTTCCTTGGGATTAATTGGATATTAAAAGCGTTGAACCCCTCGATGAGGTCCCACACTCTATGCCTATAGTTGGTCATCCTCCTGTCATGACAGGCATACTGCTTTCTTACTTGTTTGATCACTAATTCTGAGTCACCAAAAACTTGTAGGACCTTGACCTTTTTCTTGAGTGCCATAAGGAGTCCGTGAATTAAAGCTTCATATTCAGCCACATTATTTTTACAATGAAATTGGAGTCTATGGGCTGCGAAGAAAGTCTTACCTTTGGGACTTATCAATTCAAATCCAGCTCCAGCCCCTTGCTTGGACTTAGATCCATCAAACTTGAGAGTCCAGTATTCCGCAGTGGTGGTCTTCTTCATTTTCTCTTTCGGCTTATCAGTGATAGAGGCTTCCTCAGCTACAACAGGTTTCTAACTTTCACACTTTGCTTGCAGATTCTGCTCATCTGTGCTAGCCACCTGAGATGGATTCATGCTTTTGTACACTTCTTTCACTGCTGTCTGACACAAGCAACACTCCAATTCTGAGTGAGAAGCATTGTGGACTCTGCACCAATTCGGCAAGAGTAACTCCTTGAAACTTGTCTTCCTTCCCAAGTGAGTTTGATTTTTGACACATTGCTTAATGAAATCCTGGAAATTGTCCAGTAAGCTAATCTGTCTATCCTCAGGTTCTTCTTCTTCCTCAACTGATTCTGTCAGGACCTCAACAGGACTGGACCCTGTTTCAGCATTAACTGGCATCATATGCAACATCATCACTTCTTCTGCATCTGATTCCTCATACAGCGCTGATAGCAAGTAGTTTCCCATTCCAGCTTCTGATATGAGAACCTCAGTCGAAGTCTTTTGGTATTCTGTTATCATGTACTTCATTCTAGGCTCCCTCTCAATCCTTATCTGATTAGGCACTCCCTTCCAGGGAAGCCACATGTGAGAGTGATCAGTGGACACATACCCATTCAGGGCCTTCGTAAAATCTCTTCCTAGAATTAAACCGTACGCATCAAGAATGTCAGCTACCTGAATGTTGATAACCTGTTGGATTCTAGGATCCGAAGCAATCTGCATATAAATCATGTTCAATTCCCCTACCACACTTACTTCGGTCCTGTCCAACTGAGTAACCTTCTTCTGGGAATCGGCAGGTGTTATTCCCAGAGCCCTACAAACTCCGAGAGGCATCACATTAGTGGAAGCACCAGAATCCAACAGACAATTATGGAGGTTCTTACCAAAGATTCTGACAGAAATCAGAAATGGAGGAGTCTCCATTTTTCCTTGAAACAAAGTGGGCTGAGTATCCATCTGGGCCACTTGAGTTCTGTCCCTGTCTTTTCCTCTATCTCCAGGGGGTGGATTAGTCCCATTTTGTGTTTGATTCTGCGTGTTCATAGCCTGCGAACTAAAAGTATGGCTAACATGCTCACCAGAAGATTTGTCCAATGTCTTTGAATTCGCATCGTAAGTACCCAAGACAGCCTTTCTAATTGCAGGAAACCTCAACAATTCAAAAGAAAAAAGGTTTACCTTTAATTTTTTGAATTCCTCTGCGACGTACGAAGCCATCTGTTCTTCACTCATATCAGTAGAAACCTCTTTAGATGGTTCCTCTACCTTATCCTTACTTACTTGAACAATCCTTTCCTTCTGTGGTTCTGCTTGAACTTGTCTATCTTTCGAAAGGTATTGCTTAGAGACCTGTGGATAAGACAGATTGTTACTTGCATTAGGGTCTGGAGGAGTACTGAAGTTATTGGGAGGGATGGAGGTGGTGTACGGTCCTCCAGGCTGTGGGCGCCTGTGAGGCATATCCCTCAATCCCTGTCTCTGGAACATCTGTACTTCTTCAACATGGGTTTCCTCCTGATCCAAGGGGCCATTGTCATTCATCTCCCCTTCGTTAAACAGCTGAGCTACTTCATCTCCATTACAAATCTGATCCGTTTCATCTTTCTGGGAATCAGGCTCTTCCGGTACATTTTCGTTACTGGTGGGAAAAGGAGCATGGTTCAACACCAGCACAGGGGAATCATATGAATTGGAAGGAACAATTTCCTATCCACTCACGTTGTTCTCTACCTCATACTGAAAGATAGAAGCAGCAGTTTGGAACTCGGGACATTCTAGTTCTGAATGCTGACTTGTTTTATGGAGCCTACACCATCCTGACAGGGCTGCTTCTGCGAGATACACACCAGTGGGAGGTTTATCCTGGCTGACTGGCTGGTTCGCAGATTGATTAACAATCTAATTGGCTGGCTGATCCAATGGAGTAGGAACTCCTCCATTATTAGGCCCTGTATTCCAAGTTCTGTTATATCCCTGTGTTGGCCTTTTGTCAAATCCTAACCCACTTCCTTGGCCTCTATCAAAGTTTTACCTCCTATCTTTGTTGAAACCTCTTTCCTGATTATACCCCCTGTCATTGTAGAATCCTCTGTCGTTGCGTTGTCCCCTGTCGAAATTCTGCCCCTGTGAGAACTCTCTGTTCTGATTGGATTGCATTCCCTTTTGAGCGGCTTGTAATTGGCTATTCTGGTTTCTCAAATAAGTCACCTCTAAATTTAGCTTCTTTATTTGTTCAGCCATTTCATCAATCCTTTCCTTATTCGGGTCTCGGTAGGGAGGCTGGTTTGGGTTACTCAGAGGTGGGACAGGTACTGGGGTGGATCCCAGAGACTGATGCAACACTTTCGAATTCTGCAGATAAGCCGGGAAGCTATTTGACTGTGACTGGTACATAGGCTGGTTAACCTGCTGTTGAGAGAAGTTCATCATAGGAGAAACCTGATTCATAGGATGACCAGGGTGTGGTACCATTGATAATTGAGGAACCAGATTCATAATAGGGGTGTGATTGGTGAGGGCCTGATTTACTGCCTGAATCTGGTTAGGATGTGCGACGGGTCCCAGAGAGGGCAATGGCCCCGTCAAGTGCTGTCTCAAGTCTGTGCTAAGCTTGACAGCCTTCGTATAAGCATCTATCAAGGTAGCTGGAGGGTTAGGTCTCCATTTCAAAAAGGTTGTTGTTAGACTATCCAGAGCTTCATAATATACTCCCAAGGCAGTACCATCATCTAGGACATATGGGTCTTGCAATCTGGTGAACGCACGATGGAATCTATTATTGAAACTGGCTATGGGTTCGTTGACTTCTCTCTTGACTTTGATAAATTGCAGGTATAGCTCATTAGCACTGATGGGTATTCAGAACTTTTGCAGAAAGGTCTTTTCAAGGTCACTCCAATTCTGAATTGAGCCAGCATGGAGATGGTTGTACCAATAAAAGGCTTCTTCACCCAGGGAGTAAGGAAATAACCTACAAGCAACATCTTCATGGACAATTCCTCTGTCTTTAAGGCAAGTTTGGAAAATCCTTATGTGTTCTTCTGCAGTTCTATTCGGGTCATTTACATGGAATTTTGAGCAGAAATGCTCAGGATTTTTAGGCATTACATTATAAGCCCCGAAGGACAAAGGTGATGGATTATTGGCAAGGAAAGCCATTGGTAAGAGCGGAGGTGGAGGTTGTGGTTGGTTAATGGCAGGTTGAGGCTGTTGAAGGGGAACCTCTTCAGGAACGGGTATTGCTTCAACCTCAGGATGTGAAGATATGGATGATGTTGGTGAAGGGATAGGTAATGATGATACTCCCCTATATGAGGATGTGGATGATGTTGGTGATGGAGCGGGCGATGATGATTCTCCTCTCCCTCTAGTCCTTCTTGACCTATTGGGAAATTGAAGTTCCTCTAAATCTTCCTCTCTGGTGGTGGATCTGGTATTTCTCCTAAATCTCTCTGGAGAGATGGCATTCAAGAAGCGATCCAGTGTGCTCATTCAGGCCCTCCTTCTAGCGCCAATCTGTTGATGGTGTTTTCTGCACAGCAAAAACTCAGACAGAAAATGATATTCTATCTCTCTTGAAAGATAATCTCCAACAATGAATTGCTGAAAATCACCCCAAGGTCTCTCGGGTGTTAGGTCATAACAATGCATAAAACAACTCAGATGAAATGTGAAATTGCTGGTAATCACAATCGGACCTTACTACAAGCAAACTGAACCCTTTCAATTTATCAGATCTGACAATATGATGATCTTGAATCCTAAATCTAACCGAATAATAAAGAAATTGCAAAAGATAGGGATGCAGGGAAGGTAATAAAATCTAAATTACTGAACGGACCAGCAATGCAAATGACATATATCTGGAATGGACCTATCTCAAATAACCAATTCCTGTTCGACCCACAAAGCAATCTTACAGAAACAGTGCAATCTTCTGAGGAATACAGATTTTCAAATCATAGACTTGCATCTACAACCGAACTTAAGCACATTTGAATATATGGTCCAGGTTGACTTTACCAGCCTACTACAATCAGATAGTTACTGGGAGTATAGACCAAAGATAGCTACCGACATTCCAAATATGAAATCACATACACCATTTATCCAACTAAACTAATTTTATTTCTGAATATTAAACCCTAGATCTTCAAGCAATGTAAAAGATAGAACAAAAGAACCATGCAAGATGAGATAACACAAAGGATTTCACCAGGAAAACCACAATGCCTTCAATTGTATTAATCATCAAATGCTGCAACAATTCAACTGTTCTGAATATGATATTTGCTTCAAGAAATTTTAAAACTCTGACTATTGCTCCTGCTAATCTCTATATCAATTTTTCTAAACTGAACCCCCTACAATGAGGCAAGAACGCCTACTTATCAAATTTTTTCCCAAAACATGTCGGCCCAGCCAAACATTTTTACAAAATAATAAAAATTGCCAAAATAGGTCGGCCAAGGAAACAAATTAAGGCACACATTTAATGCCATCATCCAAGTCGGCCAAGGCACAGTCCCCAAGGAAGTCCGGTCCAATGCATGCCCTATGATAATAGGGAAGCACAAATCTTGAGATAAACATTAACCGCTGCTTCCTTTGTCTTTCCTCCGCGCTGGTGACCCTTGGACCTTCGAGAAAAATCCCTCCAGCTCAGCAATGGGTGGCAATGGCAAAACTTTGAGCCGGCATTTAATCGAATCAATCCCTTCATTGGACCGCTCAATGGTTTTCTTCCAATCCTTTCTGCTGGTCAGGTATCTATCTATCACTGCCAAATATGTAGCTGCATCATCAAGCATATGGCCAGTGACAACCTCATCAGAATCCGGGGCATAAACCTCATGCCACCATTCCTTCAATTGATCTAAACTTAGGTACTTAGGAGCCATCTTATTCCTCCCTGTCATCACTTCAAAAAATGCAATGCAACCATCATAGATTGCAGTAAGGTCGGCATCAATGGTTTTTCTTCGTTTCTGTATCTTTTTCAGGCCTCCCTGCCTGATCTGTAATGCCTCGAACCATTCCCATGGTTCATCCAACCTGGTAGAGGGAAGAATTCCATCCTTGCCCAATTGTTCCTTGCCATGCCCCAGAATAATCTTTGTCTTCTGCAGCAGGGAATCGACATCATTCTTATCCTGAGAAAGGATGCTTTCCATCAGCTCTTTTCCTCGGACTGCATCCTGGCCAACAGACAGGATTTCCTTAATAGCTTCATCTCCTTGTGTCCGAACACTCATCAACCAGTCTGTGGCAGCTTGTGTGGAGGCCTTCATCTTCTCTATGCCAGAAATTGTTTCCTTCGGCAGAAATCCGGGAGTGGAAGAGGAGGACGGATGGAGGGACTGTAGAGGTTTCATGACCTCTTCTAAGCTTTTCCTCAACCTCTCATTTTTCCTTTTCAATTCTCGCTTTGTCTGAGTCTCCTTCTTCAATCTGTCTACAATTACAGCACTTGACCCCTCGAATTCCTCAATGTCTTGTTCTAGGGAGGCCGGCCCAAGGTTAATGGTTTGGACACTGTAATCCTGGCTTGCTACCTCATCTCTTGTTTTATCTGCAGCAGGAGTGGCAATGTGAACTACACGGTTGTGTACTTCATCCCTTTCTACCCAGGAAATTACCCTGGCAGCCTTCTTCTTCTTCCCCTTACCAATCTGAGATAACATTGCATCCCAGTCGAGAGGAGTGTCCTCTACTATCACCTGTTTCTTCCTTGCTATTTCTTTTTCTAACCAGTCCGGGGCTACGGGGTCTGTCCGGATTCCTTCTGTGTCAGTTTTCCCCGGGTCCTCTGTGGCTTTCTCCTCTTCTGCTACTGTCACCTCGACTTCTTCTTCAGTTGTTGCCTTGTCATCTTCTTTCTCTGGAGGAGTCTTCTCGCTCTGAACAGCCTCTTCAATTCCTAACTCTGGAGACACTGGTGATGGAGTCCGAGCAGGCAGGCTTTCCTCTGGTTCTGGCGATCCGTGACCCTTCTCACTCTTCGGAGAGTCCTCGTACTGTACCAAGGGAGAAGTGTGCCTCTCTTCTGTCTCTACCTCGAGCTCGGCAGCCTCACTGAATAATGCTCCTTCTTTAAACGGTTCTGCCTCTCCGCTAATTTCCTGCTCATCCGGATTCTTCGGTTCTGTTACACTCTGTGGAGGAGAGACAGGCTTGTCCTGTTCAGTGGCTGGCAATATTGGAGAAGAATCCGTTGGCTGTGCGGCATCCTTTGGGGAAGGAGTTCTAGATTTTCTGGTGTATACTTTGGTCTTCTCCCCTCCGGAGCTTTCCACATCCACAATTGGGGGTTCATCCTCCGAAGTCGTTTGGCCTTTCTTCTTCGCCACCCTTGCAGTTCTGGATTTCTTGGGCGGTGGAGGAACATCCTCCTCTTCAACTTTCTCCGCCTCCTCCTCGTCGGAGGACTTGCTGATAGTCAGGGTTTTCCAACTGCGTTTGCCGATAGGTTTCCTTTTTGCTGCAGGTTGAGTCCCTTTAGGACTTCTAACCTTGATTTTGAAGGGAGAGGCCTTGGTTGTTTTCCCTTTGGAGTCCTCTTCCCCGGATTCTTCAGAGGTGGACATGGGGTTGAGATTCACCATCAAGTCGAAAGTGAAGGGTACATTAGCATTTTCCAACACCCATACCTCATGTTTGATCCAAGCAAAGGTAAATTTTAGCACTGGAGCCATTAAGTCCTCCAACTCTGTCACCTCAGGCTCATTCCAATCAATATCCACCACTGACCTATCCTTGATGGGCTCATAGACATGGTCCTGGACCAGTTTTCCATCATCTTCCAGCTGATCTGGAATCAGCTTCACATTGTACTGCCTAATTGCCTCTACTGGCAGCCGGGAATACCTTTTCTTTCGTGCATCAAGGTCATCCTTGATGTTGACCCAGTAGTCCTCCAAGTCCTCTTTGTGCCTGTATTCCCGGGTAGCCCTTTTCTGTGCCCCCCCGGTGATGTCAAAATTCATTCTCTTTGAATGGAAAGAGAATCCATAGGCGGCCAATTCCTCACCTGCAGTGTGAGCTGATTGAATGGAAGGGCACATCACATCCACGCCAATCCCAAGAGGGAAGTCACCTCCAAAACCAGTTTTATGTTTCTCCCTCTTGACCACCGTATCGAACTCACAAATTTGTCTTACGACCTCCAGTAGCACTATGTGGTCAGTGGGATACCTGGGCAATCTGTAGGGAGCAACGGGGCATCCATCAATCCGGAGATAAGTGAAAGTGGGGAACTGGATGAACCAGGCCCCGTAATTCTTAATCAACCCCTTAGCCCCATCGGACAATCTGATGTGCTCCGCATTCTGAAGGGTCCGGGTAATGTGCATGGTGAAGGCATCATTGGCCCTCCTATAATCTCCGTGTCCGAGGTGCAATTCCGGATAGACTTCATAGATAATATCTTGTCCAATGGTTCCCGCCGGAGTCAGTCCCTTGTAGGGGTAGGAGATGGCCAGTATATACACGATGTAAGAGGACATGGTAAACTTCTTTCCTTCCAAAACATTCCTCAGTTGCCTATCTATTTCTGCACTGATAAGTCCTGCCCAGTGGTAATTCGTTCCTTGGCCTATCTTGGTGATCACATGGACCATCCAATTTTCCAATACCCCGGCGGTTTTAAGTCTGGCCACCCTGCTCAACAGTGTGATGGCGTCATAGATATCCGGCCTGAACTTCACCCTGTGCAACTGTTTGGGCAATTTGGAGTGGTGAGACTTGGGCTTCTCAAGCCATGAGTTGATAAGCTGCTGAGCCTTAACTGGCTCGTTCTCATAATACGTGCGAGCAGTGTCAATGTTTAGGGCGCAGACCGAGGGGAGATCCGGCATGCTGAAGGCCCGGGCAATGGAGGCTGGACTGAAGTTTGCCAACACTCGTCCCTCAGTGCTAACTACCATCTGTGTGTCAAAAGCGTACTGCCTAGCACACTCCAAAATCAGCTCGTAGCACTGGACTGCTGGAGGGAACCCTGCCACATGTACCAACCTTGAGTTCATCATCCCCTGCCTCAATGCCGACTGGTCTTTCTCAGCAGTTCTCTGTTTGAATTCCTTCATAACGCCAGGCACCAACATTGGTATCGGACACATCTGCCCACACAGAGGATATCTTACTCTCTGGGACCTGACTCTTCATGTCTAATCTCAATCTTTCTGTCTCGGAAACTGCAGATGCCCCTGCACCACCTTTGGACTTCCCAGCAGCAGCTTTGCTTGATTCAGCCTGCACATCCAAGAATTGTCATTAAAATTCAACTATTAAGTTCATGTCAATCCAAAAGGTTAGCACACATCATATAAATCCATTAAAACCAAATGCCAATTGCCAATCTTCCGAGATCCGGAGAAATCAAATAATCCAGGAAAATCGTATAATCCGGGAAAATACATTCGGGGCGGAATTCCGGAGAAATCTGACCCAGACGGACTCCTGCTGCCAAAGCACTATTAGCCATATAAATCATTAATACGCTCGAAAATCGAAGGATAACCATTAGTTTTACTCATTGGCAATCAAGAAATAGGTATAAACAATCATTCCATCAATCCTATCACCGAAATATACAAAAGAATGCAATCAGACAGGAAATCCGAAAAAATCCGGGCGGAACGGATTTTCGCGGACAGTATAAAATGTACCAGAAATTAACCCTATCCGCGGAATAAAAGGAAACCGGGAAAATCCGGGAACCAGGAAATTCCGCGACGGCCCCGGAAACCCGAAAAATGGCAAAACGTGTAGCAAAACCGGAGCGACCACAAGATCTCCAATACCTAAGCTCAAATGATCCAAAAACCGACGACAATCACCAGACTCGAATATACAAAGGGTTCCAACTCTCAAAAGCGCTCAAAGGAAGGATCCTCACGCTAAAAGACGATGCCCTAAATCGAATAACCAGAATTCCGCCATTAAAACCAGAGCAAGCTTTAGGGTTGGAAAATATCAGTTCAAGATTTACCCAAACGCCCTCTAATCCTCACGGGACGGGGAAGCCAACACGAAATGGGGCGAAAGTCATTCAAACACAAGATCAAATCATCGCGCTAACCGAAACACTAAGGAAACCCTAAATTCGCATGGTAACACATCCCGCGCCCAAAACAAACAAACAATACGACCCAGAATTCTGTCTAACGTGTAAATATGCAATCAAGCGGATAAACGGAACTCATAGGGCACGAGAGATGGGCCTCAATAAAAAATGGATCAACCTGACTGAATAAATACGAAACCCAAAGTCAAAACACGAGCCGACCCCAAAATTCAACAATGCCCAGTACAAGAAAACCTCAAATCACCATGCAAGCAAACGGAAGGGCGACAAATACATACCATGGATCAAGACGGGCAGAAATCGAGCTCAGAAAATCAATCCACGTGACAACACGTCCAAGCAACGAGATACTGGCAGCAACACTCAAGCAATTCACGCGCAAACAAACCAAGATCAATCCTCAAAGCTCAAACGAAAGTTCTGAATCGCCAGAGCAGAAAACAAGGAAGCAATCGAAGTTGGAATGAATCAGAAAATGCCCTAAATTCGCCCTTATACCCGTCTGAACCAAGGTACCTCAGCCATTAATGCGCAAAAAGACGTTTCTGACAAGTCCGGAAACCCGAGCCCCAAGTGGAATTTCGGAGAATCCCAGAATGCGCGGAGACACGGATTCCGCGGAAATGCAGAAACCGGGGAAATCAGGAAGATCGGGACTTTGACGGAATCCGGGAAAATCCGACTGGACCGGAAAATCCCGAAGTTAGGCAAAAACCCGGAATCGGAGAATCCGGCAAGAGACGGACAAGGAACCAGGGCCGGAAAAATCCGCCAGAGGCGGAAAATCCCGGATCTAGGTGAAAACCCGGACTTGGCCAAAACCTCAATTTCAATCAATTGCAACCCCAAGGCAAGGGCAAAGCCAGCAAAACCAACATGTCAAGACCCCAAAATGATAAATCCAATAAAATCAAAGGTCAAAGACACAAAAAATAAAAAAAAGGGGGGTCCCCACTCCAAGTGGGGCGTGTGTGCAAAAACTGCACAACAACACCAATGAGGCTATAGAACATATCTTCATATTGGAATCAATGTGGTAAAGACAAAACATAACTAGAGACAACACTAAATTGTTTGACTTTGTTAGATATTTAAGAAGTGATACCCTCAAATGGTATCACAAGAATTATTTGGAAAATGATAAGGAATGGGATATGGTAAAAAAATAATTTTAGCACATTTTGAATCTCTAGAATTACCTACTAAAGGGGTAAGAAAAATTAGAGAACTCAGTCAAAATGAAGATGAAACTATAACCGAAATTGACAAAAGGTTCAAAGAAATAACTAGAATATTGGAGGAACCATTGATTGAAAAGTAGAAAATTGAATAGTTCATATCTAAAGTAACACCAAAAATTAGAATGGCCTTAAATGGAAGAAGTTTCAATACATATTTGGAACTAGTTACTTTGGCTTGTCAGATTGAAAACCAATCTTGGTGGAAACTTGAGAAGGAAAAAGAAAACAAAGGAAAGGAAAAATTAATACTAGAAGTCGAACAACTAAGACTCTTACAAGAGATTATGGAAAAACGAGATACTCTTCCATAGAGTCCTAATATCTTGTGTACCTATTGTGCTCAAGAAGGCCACTTATGAAATGAATGACTTAAATGAATAGGAGAGAAGAAATAAAATGTGTTAAGGGTAGATTTAAGGGCACTACCTAAAAAGATTAACTCGATGTGTTGTGAAGTTTGTGGTGAGTGGGATGATCAAGAAATGAAATATTTTCCATCACAACTATTTTAACTCAAAGAGGATCCATGGCTAGCAAACCATAATGAGGAAAGAGGGATGGAATATGTAAAAGTTCTGGTGGAAGGAATACTTTACCTATAATACCATGGGTATAAAGTGCCAAAATGGAAAAACCAAAGGAATATAAATGCCCTGCATAACCAATAAAATCAAGGACCCTATAATGATAAGTGTTTATTTCAAGGAGAAAGAGGCTAAGGTAGAGGGAGAAGGAGGTGAACAAATGATTCATGCTTTAGTTTCAATAAATAAGGACACCTTGCAACCGAATGTTGGGGAGATAAGAAAAAGAAATGTGGATTTTGTGGAACTACTGAGCATGATATATTCAAATATGACAAATCCTAAACTTACTAAAAGAATGTGGCACTGCAATCCAAAAGTGATGAACTCCAAAACCTAAATCCACCTAGAGGAGAAAGACTCCTAATAAAGATACCAAAGGAATCAAATGAAACAAATAGGTGATGCCAAAAAGAAGAATGAATTGACATTGATACTATTGAGACTAGTAGTTCTGAAGAAGGATATCAAACCCATATAAGACCTAAGAACAAAAAGAAAAACAAAGTAGTAGTAGTTACCAGATAGGGAAAAAATACTATAAATGACAAAGATGTAACCAAGGAGGAAGAAAACACTAGAGATGAAGAATTTTATCCAACCAAAAGATAACATGAACAGATAATAGAGTAGACAAATAAAATTGTTACCAAAGAAGAACACTAAGAGGTAGAAAAAAATGACTAATTATTTGAACAAGAGGTAGGAACACTAAAACAACTAATAAAAATGTCCAAACACTCTAATCTGTTCGAAAAAATAAAGTAATTCTACAAATAATGGAATAAACAACAATATCAATCACTATAAATAAGAATAATAGGAAATACTGATAGACAATGGAAGACAAGACCCATCATGATTATGGTTGGAATAAATCATAAGAAAATAACCAATGTAATGGTAGACTTAGGAGTTGACATAACAATGCTCCCAAAAAAGGTATGGGAACAAATAGGGAAACTTAAACTTGAACAAAATGTAAGGAAGCTAAGGTAACAAAAAGAATTCCTACACTAATTTGTTGGGATATGGTGTTGTACACCATTACATAAAATGTTATATTATAATATTGTAATTAAATAATTATTTAGTTGTGATGCACCTAAGTGGTGTGGTTATTCACACTAGATAATTATTTGGGGACCACTTTATGTTGTATTGTAACATTGTATTATTATTTAATGTGTGGGAGACGTGATAATAATTAAAAATTGGAGAAATATTTTAAAAATTGAAAACTTAGTACCCAATATTAAATAAGGGATTAGTCATTTTGTGTTCACATGGTTTTATCTTACCACTTGGTTGTATTTGTGTGAGCTTGAATCTATAAAAGCAAGCACATATTTAGTAGTTAAGGTTGGTTGGGTGAGTGGGTTGTCATTATTGAGTCTTTCTAAGGAGTGCATATGTGAAGCATGGCATGGGATGTGTGGATTCATGCTTGTACACATGAAGATGTATTGAGAGGTTCGTTGCTTCAAAGGTATTTATTGTAACTTTTGTATTGCTTTATTATTGAATAATATGATGAAGTATGAATGCTTTTAGAGGTTGGGTTTTTCCCTCTTGAGGGTTTTCCCAGGGTATATCTTGTGTTATCTTGTCGCTTGTCTATTTAATCTATGCATTATGGTTACTTGTATGCATGTTTTTATCTCGTGGGGCTATTTAAGAAATAGATTAAGAATGTGGGTTGAATGTATTATTTCCTAGCAATTGGTATCAAATCTTTCATGGTTGATGGGTTTTTTTGTTATAACCCTAGTTTGAGAGATTTTTGCAAAGTTGAAGCCATGGCTATGCATGTTACATTTGAGGCATTACAAGATATAGAACACACGTTGCAGGTGTTTGTTTGCAGATTTGGGCTTTTGGGTTGTCAAGATTTGTTGGGCTTATTGCAGATCTGAAGTTTTCAAAATTTGGGTCAAAAAGGTTTTCTTGATTTGAGTTTTCATATGAGGGTTTTGTAAAGGAAATTTCATGGATGACCTCTTGAGACAAAATGAACCTTATCATTGGATCCAAGAGGCTCGAAACATAAGAAATGACATAAAAATTTTCCTATTTTGGAAAAGTTGGAAAAAAGGCAAAAAAATTTAGCCTTACAACCTTTTAGCCGCCCAATTTTGCCATGTGCAAAAAAAAATTATTATCCACCTATTTTAAAAAATCGCAAAAAATTATTTACCTACAAAAAAAATGAATTAAAAAATCCTTTTAAAATTTTTAAGAATAAAAAATAAAAAAATATATATTTATGGGGGTCGAGGTTTGCAGACCCCATACCCTCGCCCTAACAAGTACTCAACAGCAGTATCAATAGGTCTGTCATTGACGGTTTGTCAGTACCATCATCAGTAGGACGTCCTCCCTTGATCGATGGCTTAGGTTGCCGATCTAATGAGGTGGGACCTATGCCTCTGTGGGAGTGGGAAATTTTAAACCACCGGCTAAATAAAATTAAAACATTTTTAATGTTTTTAAATCTGCCTTTAAAATATCAAAACCTTTGGACTCAAAAGGAATATTAAGCCATAATGGATATGGCGTCGGGTCCGTACAGGGAAGTCAAAGTCTTTTATATAAAAATAAAAATTAAACCAAATTTAAATGCGGTTTCAAGTCCAACACTAGCCAGCCACACCATTGGTGGGCCACCAGTGCACCACCATCAGGCCAAATTGGACTTTTTATAGTTTGTTTTTTCAAACTTGCATAACTTTCAACCAAGATGTCAGATTTTTGACTTCTTATACTCGTTGGAAAGTTGGTTCCAAGAACTACGCAATGGTATAGGTTTGGTTTCTTGATTTTTCCATTTTGGTCAGTTTTTTAAGCTCAGAAGCTAGATATTCTCCTTTTCACGGTTTTGTTCATAACTTTTACATACGAAATCATATTTTTTATTTCAACTAGGCATTGGAAAGCATGTGATGTGTACTGCATATTGGATTAGTCATATTATTATTTTGTAGTGTTGGATGAGTTTGGTACTTGTTTGATCACTTGTAGGAGTTTAATATTTAGGGTGTGATTGTGTGAGCATCTACATGATTCAAGAAGCAAAACCTTGAGGGAGTACATGTTTTTATATGATATTTATGATGGTACATCTAATTATCATTTTGGTGCTTCCTGGTATAGGCTTATAGGTGTTTTTCAAAGTTGGACTTTGATGGTGATAGGTACATAGGTTTTCTTCAATTTTGAGAACATGGTTTGACATGAGTGGAGACTTGGAGTCTCGTATAGATGATATTTGAGTGAAGTTATAGTGATGGATATAGTTATGGTGTCATGGGTATGTAGGTACATTTAATGCATTGGCACGATGTGATCATGTATGTGGTTGTTTGGTGGTAATTTAGTTTGATATTAGGATGTTGTTCTTATCTCCTTGATGGTTGTTTGGTTTCTTGACTATGGTTACTCATTTGTGGACATGGTTGGTGTAGAGCCAAAGCTAATGTATTGTAAACTTGGTAGAGTCTACTCAATTCAGAGGTTTCACTAGCTAAATAGTCCACTCACATTGTTTAAGACTACATTAAATTATCAACCCAGGGCTTGTAAGCTTATGATGGTGCAACATTATATATGTCTTCATGGACTTTAAACTACTTAAACTACCCTACCTAAGTTATTCTACTTGCTAGAAACTCCAAAAAGTGTAAAATAGTAAAAGCATAAATCAGAACCAATTGCTATGGGTACCTATAGTAAAGACTATAATTGAACTACTGCTAATAAAATGATACTATGTTAACTGAAACTTAATAAAAACTAATGAATCAACTGAACTATCCTTCAGAGTGCTACTAATAATTGTTACATGCATATTCACAAGCATTCATTCATAATAAGCAAGAGATAAACTTCCAATTAACTCGCATATGATTCATGAACAATGATAAACTAATAACAGCTATTAACATAAATAAATAATTGAAAGATGAAGTGAAGAACAGTACCTTGAGTGGCATGCTCAAGTAATTGTTCCCACTTAACTGAACACAAACTATCTAATGGATTCTATGCATCCCATAAGATTAACTCCATTCATTTCATATTGTAAAATATTACAAAAAATCTTTCCATAGATTGGACTCAATTATTTTGGAATATCTCATGTCTTGAAAAACTAAAAGTAACTGGTATCATGAAACTAATAAAAACCAACTATCTAACGAATTCAACCAAAAACTATATACAAGCTAAGGGAATCATTTATTGAAAGCAACAACTAACTAAAATCATTAACTCCACTCCCAGATAATAGAGTGTAGAATTAAGATTTAAATTAAGCAACCTATAACTAAAAAGGAAGAGAAACCCTATTAATTAGAACTAGAACTTTGTCAAAATAGAACTGTATGTAAACAGACAACCACTTGTCAAAATTCCATTGGTGAAGGAGACCTCTTCAGTGTTTATTAAACTAGTCATAATAGCGTATGTCCAATCTCCATTAAGATCCTTTGATCAATGGCCACTACATTCAGCTTAATCTAGAGCTTCCCCTACTTCGGTGTCCAGTCATCCCTTTTGCAACGAGTTCACTCTGTAACTCCTACACTATGGTTCCTTTTGAGTTGCAAACAAGTTAATTTCACAAAACATGTACATGAGGATAACTATCACAATTAATTCATAGCATTTCATCAACGTTCCATACATTCATTCATATAAACCATATAATACTAATATATTATAACCATACTTTCATCATCATAATTAAGGTTCAAGTCTGCATAATGGATATAAAAGGATAGCATAATGTAGGAATATTGTTTAAAGAATATGTTTAAAAGTATCTTAAAATGGGTATAAAAACAATGAAAACTAAACCATTATCTAGACCTATCACTCCCCCCAACTAGCTTTTTGCTTGTCCCCAAGAAAAACATTAGGGATCTTGATTGTACTGCTGAGAAATTTTTCTTAGGTCCATAACTGTGCTAACACCCTAAATTTGCCTCAAATAGAAACCTTGATGTTCTAAAAGCTACCTCATCTGAATTGCTCCTACTCTGTCACATTTATCACTTTTCTCCCCTGTCCAATGTGGAATTGAATAAAGGAGAATCAATGGATGAAAAGTGAGTGGCATCCAATGAACTCCCTTGGTGATACCGATTGCCATGCAAGTGCGTGCCCTCTGAAGCATAACAATGAAATTATGCATGGAATGTGGCTCTTTCTTTTGTAGTTCAGGTGTCAAATTGTTCCATCTATCTTGCACATATTTAAAACACTATTGTCCTACTCCCACAACTAACATTTTCATTCTTTCATAGTTTGTCTCCTTGAGCTTCATGATTTTCTTACCTACTCCCTTGTGTGTAAGGAGTCTCATCCATTCATCAAATATTGTATCTAGATCCTTACCCTCTCTTATGATTGGAAGTGTAATAGATTTTTCTTTCTCTTCATATTCCCCCATAATCTCACCCCTAAGCTGCTCTTTTCTGTAGTAAGAAGCAAGTGCCCTAATATGAAGATCCATCACAAATATTAAAGGGTTCTATTATGTTTCATCAAGTATCACATAGTTGTGAAAACAAAATTCACACAACTAATCTTGGTCTACGGGTGTGGAAGCAACAAAAACTTCAAGAAACTCAGAGGTTTGACTCGTGCCAATTGAATTCTTGCTAACTAACCTACTAAACTAAAAAAATAAAAACATTTCTTGTAGGAATAGTGCATAAGTTCTCAGTGGAGGCCTATACCTGACTATTTGTGCAACCTTATCTATGATCTCCTCCAATCGAACTATTGTTTTATTCAGTTCCATATCCTTCTTTTCCAATTGTTGTTCATATTTTTCATTTTCCTTTCTCCACTTCTCTTTTTCCTTTGCAAACTTATCAATTACTTTCCACAATTGGTATCCAAGTGAGTAGGTTGTATGATAATTAGGAGTTTTAAGAAGAGGAGGTCTCTCTTCTCGCACTTCCAATTCTTTATCCACTGTCTTAGTAACAACCAACTATGCTAGCACATCCATTTTAGTGTCATGTCCATATAGTTGCAGTTTCTCCTCCACCTCCTTCATTTTTTCCTCTCTTTCTTTATCCTTCGACTCATAATTATGTACTAATTCTTCTAGGTGCTTAATTTTTTCCAGTGCCTCTTGGAGTTCCTTTCTTACATCCCTATCTTCAATGTAAGCTTCCTTTGTGTTCTTAAACTACTTGTTACTCTCTTCATAATCTCTGGGAGTGGGAAAAGTTTCTACTCGGAATTTCTTGGCATCAAATATGTCTTCTGATTTAGAATCATAAGTGGTCTCTACATACCTTCTCTTTTTCGATGGTACATTCTCATTACTAGGAGAATTTTTCTCTAATTCAGAGTTAGTTTCTACAAGAATGACATTTTCATGAGGTTGTTCTTTCTAGTGCTATTCTTCCTAAGGTTTTTCTTCTACATTTTATTTTGTATCACTTGGTTCCTAAGCCTACCAGAGCGTCTAGGTGTTAATACCTCTTCAATTTTCTTCTTTCCCTTTTTAACACTCTTTTTCTTCTTAGGAAATTCCTCCTTTTTTTTGCTTTTGAGTATTCCTCTACTTCTTTGAAATATCTTCTTCTGGTTTTGAGGGCATAGGGGAGGTAGATACACTACCTCTCTGGCTTTTATATTTTTGTGACTTAGAAGAAGGTAATTCCTCATTTACGAGCGGCCAAGACTCTGGCTCTGCAGGTTCTCCATGCTCGCCTTGGCTACGGATAGGTGAGGCCACAAGAGAAACATGAGAATTTTCCTCTTCAGGTTCATCTTGGAGCTCATTTTGGTTTTTTGTATCCTCAAGCACTATGGGTGCTTCTAGAAAACTATTAATTTCTTTGCATTCTTTTGCCTTGAAATCCTCCCACCTCACTTGTGAGTATTATTGAGGGTCAAAACAACACAACAGCATTAAACATAATATTACTATTTTATTTCTCCTGAAAAAGAAAGACAACACATGGTAATCTAACTCCCAAGGTCCTAGTAATTGGTTATCAATTATGTTGATGTCGCTCAATGGTCAATATAACTGTAATATGCAAGGGGCCTTTTCTGGTAATAAGGAAAATAACTGCATGAAATCAACTAATCTATGTTTGGGGGGGGTTTAAATAAAGATAAAAAGATAGATTAGAGTCTTAAAATAGAAGAACATAAATGAAAGCTCTTAATGTCCAGACATGCATATCAATAATGAGTTTTTATTCACCTAACCACAACCACAACAAGATGCAATCCACAAAATAAACTATGCTACTGCATACATCCATAATGCTAATTCAATACCATACCATTCACTAAACTTTACTTAAAAATAGATCATTCACTCATCATTAAAGACAAATCAAACAAACATAATAGTAACTTCATTCATAGATAACCCAATGAGATAATCTTGAATCCGGTTTCCTCTATTGATTCTCATCAAATAGAAAACATTTAGGCACAACAAATCACTGGGATACAAATTGATCATGCATCATTAACCTTATCAAATAGGTCCAAACTTGATAACATAAAAACTTCTATAAAAACTGTAAAAAATATATCTAAGTTCAACTGAACTTTCTTAAAAGTATCTTTGCTAACAATAATGAAATCCTAGAACCAATCACTATTCACTATCATCATGTGGTTGATCTTCCTCAAATTAGCCAACCTTTACAAAATAAGACCAAATAGTACATATAGGTGCCACATGCAAAAGTTCCTCTCAATCATCAATTTAGATCCACCAATTAAGGAGCTAGAACTGAACAAAAGTCTGGACTGCTAATCCTGAGTTAGAAGGCTGGAGTCCAATGTTGCACAAATTATGACATCCAAAGAAGAAGGTGGAACTAAGGAAGGGAACTAGAGTTGAGTTCACATCAAATCCTTGCAAAAGAGGAGAGAAGGAAACGTTGTGTCCAGTGAAGAGAGCCAGCTCACTTCAACGTTGCATGCTCAAGGATGTACTCATCATAATTGGAAAGCACTTGTTGAAGTGTATCTGCATCAGGTCCATCCAACCAATCATCCTCAAATTTAATCCTCTTTAATTATGCTGAAACCAATTTTTGTACCTCCTTTAATTTGATTACTTCCCTTCTAGCAGCCTTTGCTTCTTCCCTTATGTCCATAAACTTATCCAATAACAAATCCTCTCCATCATCTCCTTTTTGCATCACCTCTTCAAATCTACTCCTCCACTTCTCCCTCATCTTATCCAAAGTAAGACCCTCCTTGATCGAGGTATCCAGATTGACTAAAATAGTCACAATTGCCTCTAATTCATCAATCTGTTGATTCAAGTCTTTACTCACCTCTTGAATCTCATTTTTATGCCCATGAACAGACTTGGACTTGTATCCTATTATACTAATAGTTTTCTCACCAAAATCCACATTATCATCCTCAAGAACTAAATTCGCAAGTAGAGTTGACTTAGGTACCTTGCTAATATCCTTAAGCTTTTCAATATACTCCTTATATTCTTCATCCTACTTGTTTAGACATTCAACATGTTGGTTCAAATCCCCTGCCAACTCAAGCGTTATTTCATGAATCTTGAAATTATCAATTAATACTTCATCAACCTCTAGATTGAGCTTATCAATCCATCTTTCTAGCATTCCCACCTTACTCTTCATATGCACCAAGTCATCAACTTCCTTCTTTGTTAATAAGACTGGAGATTCGGGGGCAATAGGTTGTTGAGAAATAGGAGTTGAAACATCTTTCAAAAAATTATGCAATTGATCCAATTGAGCCTTAAGCTCATCCTTCTTTTTCTTGTCTTTGATCATCCAAGACTTGGTAGAGGAAACTACAATATCAATCAAGTTCATTTGCTGATTTCTTGTAGGTCTTCCCAAGTTCACCATACCCAACTAATAATCAGGCATTTGCATTTCATCCCATTTCTTATCCATCATTGGTATTGCACATTCAACAATGATCTCCCCTGCGTCTGTAAGATTGGTTGATTGAAGAACCCTATCCTTCTTCTTGGGTCTCTCCTCTCAATCTCTTTCATCATTTCATCCCAATTAAGAGGCTGAGGCTAAACTATTTGCTTCTTCTACAAGTCAATCTTTAACCATGTAGGAGCTGCAGGTGTAGTAGCCACTTGTTCTAAAGAAGAAGCAGCAGTAGCAGAGGATAGAGGTTGTAGTATAGTATTTTTAGGTAAAGATTCAACCTCTTGCACATTTTGTTGCTCTTTTTGTAAAAGCTTCTCGGCCTCTTCCTTATCCTTTTGTTCTTGCAATTTATTTGCTTCCAACTCCTTCTTCAGGCATTCCTCTTCAAACCTCCTTTCCTCTAACATTTGATCTCGTTGCTTCTTCAACTCTTTGACATAGTCCCATGCCTCCTTGGACTTCTTGTCATATTCAGCAATCTCAGCAGCCTCTTTCTCCCTTTCCAAATGTTCTTGTTCTTCTCTCTTCTTATAAGCCTCTTCTTTTTCCTTGAATTTGGCCTCAAGAGCTTCCTTTTCCCTTCTTTGAGCAGCTTTCTCTTCCTCAAGACCATGATTTTTTTGTTGCAAAATCAATTTATCTCTTTCTTCCTTCATGTTGAGCTCCTACTCCTTTTGTTGTTTCTCTTGAGCCAATTCATTAGCCTTAACTTGAGCCTCCAATTATTGTTGCTTGGTTGATAACATAGATTGTGCTTTAGCATCTTCTTCCTGTTGTTTAGCTAACGCCTCAGCTTGTTCCTTGGCATCAACTTCCCTTTTAGAATCTTCAAAGAGCTTCCATAATTCCTCCTCTATTAGTGCATGCTTAGTCTCTGCATCATCTATTATATCTAGGGAAGCCACCACATGAATTTCTTTGTCCGATGGAGTAGCCTCATCATTTGTTATAATATCATGTATCTGTATTTTAGGTTCCTTTTCCTTCAACAATTCAGCCTCCTTAAGGAGAGTTCCCCAAGGCATTCCCTCACTTGGTTGCTTTGTAACAAGGGGTTGAGTGGATGCCTCTTCTGCAACATATGTTGAAGTACTAGCTTCTGTAGTGGCATCCACTTCTTGCACCTTTGGCAAGTCTTGGGCAACCACTTCCTCCTCTTTATTAGAAGGAAGAAACTCTAAGGGTTCCTTAGGAGGCATTCTCCTTTTTATCCTTTTGTACTGGGTGGTTCCAACAGTCTTTCTTTTCTTAGATGGTTGAGCCTCTAGCTGATTAATCCTCAAGCTGACCCAATGTATACTTCTATCCAAGACTGGTCTTACAACCTATTTTATATCAATAGATTCTTCAGCATTCCAATCCACTGGATCAAGATCCCTAGTGCCTATCTTTTCAACATCATACTAGGGATCCAATGCTACCCCATCATCTGACAACATTTCAGGGATATCCTCTTTTATTTCATACTCCACCATGAGTGGGATAGGAAATATTTCATAGTTTCCCCTCCTAAGATCATATTCATCCTGGAGATCTATCCAAAAGTCCTCCAATAGATTAAAATGCTTATTAAAGACACTAGGGAGCAGGGCTTGCATCTTATGCTCAAGATCAAAATGCACCCTGGAAGTGTATAAACCCAATTTTAAATAAACTAATTCATCACAAATAACTTTGGCTGACACAATGTGTGGACAACTATACTCACCAAATTTCATAGGAAACTTATGACAACTAGTCTTGTACTTAGTGCCAAATTTAAAGTTAACCCTCAAAGCTTAATATATGAATTCCATCAATATAATTTTGTTGCTACAACACCTAGGCATTAGGTTGGGGTGGCCATCAAAACCAGATAATCTGAAATAGGTAAACTTGGGGTTTTGAATATACCAATGTCCCCATTCTGCAATAAAAGTCATGGCCTCCCTACTCAGTCTATAACCAACATCTCCTATTAACCTATTAATGATGACATACAAAAATGCATCATTAACCCTCTTGTGATGTGACTCTGAGTTTTGTAAAGTAAGCTGGTTGTAGTGGTTCCATACTTTATTTTACCCTTGAGCTTCTCCCAATATACCCACTACATTGAATCCAGGAAAAAATCCCATTCTAGCAGCTGCATAGACTACATAAGAGGTCATAAAGAAACTCTTGGTTTCTCTCACTCTCAACATTTTATTATGAATGCTCTCAGACACCACCATAGACCAGTCAAACTGTTGTTTTCCATCCAGGATAGTCTGGATAAATGGAAACATCCATTCTTTAAATTGAGAAGCATCTCTCTTTCCAAACACCCTGGAGAGCATCATTATTATGTCCCCCAACCTCCTTGTAGAAGTCTACACTTTTAGGTTGATCATGAAGCTTAGTGAGAGACTTCTTCTCTACCCTCATCCAAGTCTTATTCATATGATTTTTTCTGGCTTCCTTCTTATCACTGTAGAGCTTCAATGCCTCTGCTTCATTTAGTCACGTAGGATTTTGGGGAGAAGGTATATTAAACATGAATATGATCATTTGTGGTGTTAGATCAATGATAACGTTTCCCTTCACATCCACACACTTCCTAGTAGCAGGATTATATGCTCTAGTTGCTACAAGAATCAAGTCTGGACACTGGACAGACAAAGGGAAGAGTGCAACATGGGCCAAACCCGATTGAACAATTCTCTCAATTCTTCCTATGACCTCATCCTGAATGAATGTCTCCTCATACAATTCTTCACCATTGAAAGTGTGTGTATGAAAATATTCCTATCATAATGAATTCAAAACACAATCAATAAAACCTTATATCAAAGAAGCTTAAAGAAAAATAAACAAACTCTTATTGCAGCCTCTTCAAAGTTGTTTTATTGCTCTCTATCTCCAACGTTTCGTTGATTCAAGTTGCTCTCAGATTTAGTATGCCAAGCTCAATGAAATGGACTACTAGAGAATGAGATTTAAACTAAAATGCATTCTATACTAAGATGCACGATTATGTCTATGATATGATAAGGTTATTGCTAAGATATGATTATTGCTAGAATGCTAAAGATGCAAGTGTATAAGCGTAATTGCGTGTGTGTGTATATCTTTATGTGTGTACCTGTGTAACCAATGCTTGGATTCGCACATGTATTTATAGAGTTTTTCAAAGATTTTGATTGGCTGATTTGATCAACGGCTGTGATAATTCCTAACATATCAAACGGTCGAATAGGGATGAGACTGGAGAGAAAAATAGAAGAAAACGAATAAAGCAGGATTTTTCCATTTTTATGGAAGAGATAAGATGAGATGATTAAAAATCATCTTTTTTAGAAGATAATGGAAAGATATTGAGAAGATAAATAATGAATTATCCAATTCATTTATTTATTTATGGGTGCATTTAGATTTTTCTTAATTAAATAAATATTTAATTAAGATTTTGAGGAAATCAAAAGATTTCATAATTAAATGAAATATCTAATTTTGATTTGAAGAAAAATAGAAGATCTTTAAATAAGTAAAATATTTAATTAAATTTGAAGAAATGACATGTGTCCGAAATTAATTAAATAAAATATTTAATTAATTAGAAGAAAGTTTAAGAGACATAGGATTGAGAGGTTGGATGGTGTTTGTGTGCTCTGCAAGCCAAGCTAGAGCGACCGTGCCCTAGCTCATTCTCTGTGTGTTGCTCGCTTCTGCGTTGTGGGGGGGGGGTTTGAAGCTATCGGGATTGTGTTGGTGGGGTTTTTTCTTTTCTTGTGGCCTTCTTGCTGCCGTTTGGGTGGCTTGTGGGTGGAAGGGTTTTGATCCTTCCCTTGGGGTCTTTTCTTTTTTCCATTTCTTACTAAAGTGTCCTGGGGGTTTGCATGCTTGTTGGGGATCTTGTTTTTTGCTATGCCGGGTGGGGAAACATCTAGGGCTAGCCCCAAATTGGATTTCCGATCAGCATTTGGTTCGAAGCCTTCGGCGCATGGAGTGAATGTTTTTGATAATACATTGTTTTCTTCAGAGATGGAGATGAATGATCTAGGATCGGTAAGTGGTTCCCGAATAACGAAGATTAATGGGTGTTTGGAAAGATGTAAAGAGTGACCGAAGTTGATTATCCCAATGGAAATGCTTGTAGATGATATTGAATACTATTCAAGGCACTCTTTTTATTGCAAGTTCATGGGTTTGAGAGTCTCACTGCAATTTTTGGAATCCTGGGCTCAGCGGACTTGGATGCCGGAGGGGGAGATGGAGAGTAGGCTCCTTGCGAACAACTTTTTTATGGTCTCTTTTGATTGCATGGCAGATCAGAATAAGGTCTTCGAGGATGGCCCCTATTTTTATAACCAGGTGGGTTTGTTTATCAAGCCATGGCATGCTAGCTTCAACCCAACTGAGGCAATACCGAGTCAGATCCCAGTTTGGGTTTGGTTGTCGTGGTTTCCAGTTGAGTGTTGGCGGGATGACGTGTTGCATTTGGTGGCTTCAATGCTCAGTAAACCTATTGGGTCTTCACAACAGACGTAGTATAAAAAGGTAATGACTTTTGCTCGTATCTGTGTAGAAATTGATTGAAGCAAGCCACTGCCAGATTCTGTTGAAGTGAGTGTTGGATCATATACTTGGGTGCAATAGCTAGATTATGAAACCCTACCTTTTCGGTGTCGTCTTTGTCATGAATATGGTCACTTGTAGCGTAGGTGCCCTAGGGCTAAGCCTGTGGTGCCCCAACCTTCTCAGCCTTCTCATAATCCACCTAGGACTGATAATGGTAAGGAGCCTATTCCGGGTGATGGTAATGGAGATGATGGTTATGTCCCTATCAAGGCTCACAATAGGAATCGGGGCCAGAAGCGGACCTTGAGGGAGAGGCAGGATGATGAAAATTTTAATAGGTTTGAGGTGCTGGATGATCTCAGCCAGGAGGAAGTGAATATGGGGTTGCTAAACTTGGATCAGGGAACTTTGGGTATAGGACAGGATGGGCCACCATTGGAGGCCATGCATGTTGTGCAAGAGATTGGGGTTGGGCAGATGGATAAGGATCAACAATTGATTGTCCAGACTGAACAAGAATCTTCTATTGGAGCTTCAAAGAGTGGTGGAGGTGGTTCCCCATTGCCCCTGAAAGGAGGCAAGGATGTGGGGAAGAGCTCTTTGGCCTCCTCTCGTTTGGGTATTTAGCAAAATGAACTGAAGAAAGGGGTTGGTGACAGGACTTCCAAGCTGGGAAGGAAAAAGGATATGGAGAAGATTAAATTAACTGGGGAAACTTTGGTGGAGTAAGGGTCAGTTAAGACTTTGGATTCACATTTTTCATGCCCCGAGAAATGATTGTTCTCTCATGGAATGTAAGGGGCTTGAATAGTGGCCCTCGACAAAAAGGTGTTCGTGATTTGGTTAGGAATCATTCTCTGGATGTTCTTTTTCTTTAGGAGACTAAATTATCTGTAGATAATATGTTGGCCATGGCTCCTAAGTTGTGGAAATATGGTAAATTCCAGTGTGTGGGGGCTCTTGGTGCTTCCGGAGGGGTGGCTTGCTTTTGGAACCCTCAGAAGATTTTCCCTCTCTAGTGGATGTCCTCTAGATCCTTTATATCCCTTGTCGCCTCTTGGTATGAGACTAGTGAGTGTATTCTCCTCTCTAATGTGTATGCTCCTGTTGAGTTTATGGGTAAACAACTTCTATGGTCCCATATTCATTTTGTTCATAGCTTAGCTCCTTACCATCTGTGGGTTATGGCTGGGGATTTTAATGCTATTGTGGAGTTGTCTGAGAAAAGAGGTGGAATTCCTAGGTTGGAGCCTTCTGCTCTGTTATTCAGAGATAGCATTTCTGAATTAAATCTTATTGATGTTCTACCAAGCAATGGTCGCTTCACTTGGAATAATAGGAGAATTGGTGAGAGTTGAGTTGCTGAGAGGTTGGATCGATTCTTGGTTTCATGTTATTGGGTTGGAGACTTATGGTCCACTTGATCTGAAATTCTTGATTGGAGAGGTTCTGATCATTGGCCTATTAAGCTTAGTATTATCTCTGCTCGGGGGCCTCATTCTCCCTCATTCAAGTTCCAGCTTATGTGGTTACGGGATCCTACTCTTCATGAACATGTGGCTGAGTGGTGGCAGATTGGTAGACCAACTTTTGGTACGGAAATGCACACATTCTCCAAGCTTCTTCAATTTGTCAAATATCAACTTAAAAGGTGGAATCGGCGATGTTTTGGTAATATCTTTCATGCTAAGGTTGCTGCCCAAGAGGAGTTGAATAATATTACGCGGTTGATTTGTGAGAATGGGGCCTCTGAGGATCTTCTAAGGGAGGAGGCTAAGACTTTGAAAGTGGTTGAGGAATTTGAATTGCAGGAAGAAATCTATTGGAAGAAAAAGGCTCGGGTTGAATGGTTACAGGAAGGTGATAAAAACACCACCTTCTTCTTCAATTCTGTGAAGGACAAGAGGCATGGTAATTCCATTCCTATTTTGGTGAATGATAGGGGTGAACGTCTTGCCTCATTTTAGGAAATCTCTGCTAAGGCATCTCAGTATTTTGCTACTTTATTTAGGGAGGATTCACAAGGGGGCTCTGTTGAGGAAGCACAAGTTCTTTCTTGTATTCCTCAGTTGGTCTCTAGGGAGGCGAATGAGTATTTGATGAAAGATATCTCTCTTGATGAGCTGGAGGGGATTGTGTTTCAGATGAAGAAGGGTAAAGCTCCTGGTCCCGATGGTTTCCCAATTGAATTTTTTCAGGAATTCTAGGATATCATAAAGTTGGATCTTCTGGCGGTTGTCCTTGAGTCCCAGAGGAATAAACAGATGCTTCGTGCTCTGAATTCCACCTTCCTTACTCTCATACCCAAGTGTGAAGGGGCTGATAGGTTATCTCAGTTTCGGCCTATCTCTCTTTGCAATGTGGCTTATAAAATTATTTCAAAGTTATTGGCTGAGAGATTGAAGAAGTGGCTTAAAGTGTTGATTTTGGAGGAACATAGTGGATTTGTGGCAGGTCGACAGATTCTTGACGGGGTTGTCATTGCTACGGAGACCATCCACTCCATGGACAACTCCCATAAGAAGGCTATGTTCATTAAGTTGGATATGGCTAAGGCTTATGACAGGGTTAGATGGTCTTTTTTGTAGAAGATCCTTGTTTCTTTTGGTTTTGGTGAGGAGTGGATCCAATGGGTCATGAGTTGTGTCACGTCTGTTTCCTTCTCAGTTTTGATAAATGGAGATCATTCTAAACTTTTTGGTGCCTCAAGGGGTTTGCGCCAAGGGGATCCTCTTTCTCTATATCTTTTTCTGCTTCTTGTGGAAGGCCTTGGATGTTTGTTGAAAATAAGGGTGGAGCTTGGCATCATTCAGGGTTGGCGATGGGGTGGAGACTTGCCTCTGCAATCTCATTTGTAGTTTATTGATGATACTTCCCTGATGGGGATGGCTACTATTAGGGAAGCTACTAACTTGAGGTAGGTGTTGGACATATATCTTGTTGCTTCAGGACAATTGATTAATGAGGAGAAGTCTTCCATATTCTTCTTCAATACGTCGACCCCCATATAGAGAAGAATTGCTAATATCTTGAGGTTTCAGATAGGGGTTCTCCCTTTGACGTATCTGGGTTTCCCAATTTTTGTTCGCCATCTTCCCAAGGGTTCTTGGCAGAATATTATTGATAAGCTCCGTGCAAAAGTTAATCATTGGACCCACAGATGGTTGTCTTTTGCGGGCAGGTTCAGCTTCTCAAGTTGGTGGTGTAGGCTCTCCCTACCTACAGATGTATGCTTCAGGTGGCTCCGATGGGTTTTCTGAGGGAGTTGGATTCTCTTGAAAGGTAGTTCTTATGGGCGGGAAGTTTGGCATCTTCCAAGTGGAGCCTGGTCAGGTGGGATGTTGTGTGCAGCCCAAAGCAATTTGGTGGTCTTGGTCTTCGATAGTCCGCGTTATCCGAAATGGCTGTGGCTACTAAGCTATTTTGGAGATGGTGTGTGGAACAGGATCAGCCGTGGGCCAGGATATTATCTCATAAGTATTTCTTGGGGATTCCACGACAGGATCTCCCTTGTTACCCTCTTGAGGGGAAAGGTTCAGTGATTTGGAATACTCTTCAGAAGGGTGCAAAGCTTATCAGGGAAGGTTTATTTTGGATCTGTAGACGGGGAACTAAAGCTCTCTTCTGGTCGGATTCTTGGGATGGATTCCCTCCACTTACTTCTCAGTTCCCCAACCTACTTCCTTTGTGCCAAATATTTCTCAAGGCTGGCTGGGCTAGGGTGAGTGACTTCAAGTCCGTTGCTTCTTTTGGTCAGTTGGAGGTTGCTCATTGGAAGGATCCCATAGAGTGGCTAGATTTGGGACTTGTGGAAGAAAGTGTTGAGCTTCACAAGATTCTTCATAGTAGGAGTTGTAGTTCTCTTCTAGAAGAGGATATTCTTGCTTGGACGCATAATCCTAAGGGGGTTTACTCTGTTGCTTCTGGTTATTAGGTGTTATTGGCTCAGAAGCTAACTGGGGCAGAGGTTCATTGGTGGAAAAGGGTGTGGAATAAACTCTCGTGGCCTAAATTCATTTGCTTTGTTTGGACTTTGGCTTGGAATAGGTGCTTGACCTGGGATAACATTCGTAAACGGGGATTTCAAGGACCTTCAATTTGTGTTTTGTGTGGGGGAGTGGAAGAAGATTCTTCACATTTGTTCTTCTGGTGCCCCTTTGTTGTGCAACTTTGGCATTGGTGGTGGGAGCTGTGGAAGCTTCCTTGTATTCATGCATGCTCTTTGGTTGAATTCTGGGATAGTATGGGAATACCTCCTTCTATGGCTTCCTTTTTGCAAGAAGTTTGGTTCATGGGCCCTACCTTTCTGCTTTGGCAGATTTGGCTGGAGTGGAACCGTCGAATTTTTCATGATCAGAAGTTGGTGGGTCGGTAAGTTTGGATGTGTATGCTAGGAATGGTGCAAGAGTCTGTTTTAGCTAAATGTGATGTGGTTTCCCCTTGGAGAGAGGTGATGCTGAGTTGGTGGCCAGACTGGGTCTTCAAGAAATTCATTCATCTTTTGTCAGTTCTAGGAACTGTAGGCATGGGAAAAAGAGGGTTCAATGGGTTGGAAGGTGGTTACCTCCTCCCAATGGATTTTTAAAGATCAATACTGATGGTTCTTCTAGGGGAAATCCTGGGCCTGCTGGAATTGGTGGGGTTGGCAGGGACTCAGCTGGGTCGGTGATTTTTCTGTTCTTTATACATGAGGGGGTGAAGACTGTTAACTTCATGGAGGGTCTGGCAATTCTTCATGCTATTGAGAGGGCCCTTGCTTTGGGATGGAGAAAGGTTATATGTGAAGCTGATTCATAGATTTTGATTAATCTATTGAATGAGCGAAAGATATCTGATATAAATTGGAAGTTGGCTTCGGTGGTTCAATGGATTCTTCAGGTTAGTTCTCAAATGGAGGAGGCATCCTTTGTTCACATCCCGAGGGAGTGGAATCGTGCTGCTGACTGCTTGGCCAAATGGGCCTCTCAGCATGATAGTGGTTGGAAGGTTGAGGATTGGGATCAAGTTAACCCTGAGTTGCATTTGGATTTAGACCAGTTCTTGGAGGAGGATAGGAGGATACATGGGGATAGTTGATGTTGTTTTATGCTGTGGGGTTTTCGCCTTGTTTTCTGGCACTGTGTCCCTTGGTTATTATTATAATGCTCTTTTCTAAATTCTAATAAAGTTTTTACCCCTTTGTTTAAAAAAAAAAAAAAAAGTTTAAAATAGAAGAAAAGAAATATTTAAATTTAATTAAACAAAAGATTTAATTAAATTCAAAAGATGATAATAAATTTATTCAATTAAAGTGGAAGAATAAAATGAATGATCAATATAATTAAATCAATTAGATTTAATTACATGTAGAAGACTTTAGAAAAATTTAATTAAATAATAAATATTTAATTAAATGTCAGGATTACTTAGACGTGACCAATTTTATGCACATACATTTTTCCCCTCTTTGAAGTGATGTGTGAAACACATTTCTTGAAAGAAAATAAAATTTTTGCCCCTCATATGTTTTTGATGCTAATGCTGATGATGCCCCCTCAGGAGGTAAATCATGGTAAATTGGATGATGAAAGCCTAATGGTGATTCAATGATGTAGCTCCTGATATTTGGTGTAAAAGATGCCCCTGGTGAAAAATATAAAGTGAAAAGAAAATAAAATGCCACCAAAAACCCACCTTAATTGACCCATATAAGGTAAAAGGGGTGAAAGTGGAAGTCATTTTCACTCTTTTGCTATAGTGATTTTGATGCTCTGACAGTGACTTAGCGAGATACCGATTCCATTTCACACGCATAGATTCAATGAAGCCCGCCGATTCCAGAGACCAGCCGCGTATGGGCCACCGGTGAATCGATTGAACCCCTTATGATTCAAAATTTTGTGATTTTGATCAATTTTTTAAGCATTTTCGTGTGGATTTAGGAGAAAAAATGACATTTTAGCGCATCCGCGTCTCTTTTTTTGCACATTCAAAAAATTTCGTAGCGCATCTAGGGTATTCTTTAGTGCATATAGGTGCAGGGTAAATTCAAGTTTTCTAGCGCATACGAAGTGTAGATTAGCGCTTATAGGAGTGAAGTCCAGCTAGAAAACTTTAGCGCATCTAGGGCACAAAGTCGCGCATTTAGGGATTGGCCACAACAGAGGTGTATTAGCGTGTCTAGGGTATGAAATAGCGCATCCGTGGGGTATCTTAGCGCATATAGGGTTTTAGCACTTTTAGGGTGCAAAAATGCGCATACAGAGTTTTAGCACTTTTGAGGTAAACTGTAGCACTTATGAGTTTTAGCGCATCAAAGGCGCAGATTAGCGCATCCAGAAAAATCTTAGCAGAATGCAATTATGATGAAAAATGATGGTGTATACATTGCTTCCTTGGTCAATAGATAGAGAAATTATTTTTCCATCATGTTGATATGGATAGAAATGATAGAAAATCTGATGATTAACTGATAACTTTGCTTCCCCGAATAGAAAACAAAGAGTAGATGACTGATAACTTTGTTTCCCAAAAATGAAAAACAACGAGTAGGTAGCTAATAACTTTGTTTCTCTTGAATGAAAAATAAAGAGTAGAATGATTGATGTATTGTCTAATAACTTTGCTTTTAAAAAAAAAACAAAGAGTAGATGCTTGATATGACTTCTGATAAATTTATTTTCTATAATAGAAACCAAATAGTAGATAATGTGATTCAAACATATTTGTATTCGTGACTGAAGTACAAATAAGAAAATGATTTGATCATTGATAAATTTGCTTTCCTGAAAAAGAAAACAAATAGTAAATGATGATAGAGTAGCTTGATTTGATATTCAGATAGATTGATTTAGCATTGAGTGCATGATATGGGTCACTGATATGGGTCACTGATATGATGCATTGATATGATTCATTGGTTAATTTGATATGGGTCATTGATATAGTTCACTTGCTAGATAGAGCACATGATATGAGCCATTGGTATGAGTCTGATTAATTGTCGATGTGATGACCAAAAAAAATAGGAGGTTTTTGACAACCTCCAGATTAGAGAGCATTTCCCGATATGTTGGGATCAGGTAGGAGAGTTGACTCTAACAGAGGTACAGTGGATAGATGCCTGTGGGCTGGGATCTTTGTTGACTATCCCAGAGGGATTCGAGTCAATAGGGGACTATTGACTGCATTGGTAGAGAGGTGGCACTCTGATCATAACACCTTTCATTTTCCGACTGGTGAGATAAACGTGACACCCGAGGATGTGTACAGGATTCTAGGGATTCATGTGGTAGGTGCCCTTGTGGTTTATGACCACAAGGAGATAGGAGGGACTGAGGCACTGAGGAGGGTCTGCAGTGATATGTCTATAGCAAGATATTGGGTGTCGTGGGTGGATTTCAGTAGATATCCAGCCTTAGTTGCTGTGTTGGGTGCATTCATTGGAGGATTCCTTGGACCGAACCATCGGTCGAAGGGATATTCAGTTGGTTGGGGGAGGATGCTAGAGTGGATGGTGACTCGGCCGCGGAGGTATGCCTGGGGGAGCTTCATTTTGGCTCATTTATCTCATGATCTACATCAGGTGGTCTACTGAGGGTCAACTAGTTTGGCCAGTAGTGTGACTCTGCTCTAGATCTAGGCATGGGAGCATATTGCGGTTACGAGGCTAGAGTGTGCAGGCCATATGTATAGGCATATTCAGGTGCACTTGTCCAGCCCAAGCTGGGCAAGTTGGAGTACTGGCAGCATGTGCTAGATGACGTGGATACAGTTATATGGAGGCCATATACAGATTGTGAGCCCTGGGACACGGATCATTTGGAGATGCCATTTGTCTGTATACCTTGATATTTGATAGGATGGACCCCGTATATTATTGAGAGATTTTTGGCTTTGCGGGTTCAGAGACAGTACAGATTCACGCAAGGGATGCCACAGGGCGTTGCAAACTATGGGCGGCGCCAGGATGATCCTGGATGGGGACGTTGTATTATATACCAGGTGGCATATACAGAGTATTCCAACTTACAACCTGAGGTATGGGCATATAGGCCAGAGGTGACACATGTCGAGATGTCAGATGAGTACTTAGTCTATTTCCACACACATCGCTTCCCACGATTCACATGCCCCAATGAGCTAGGGCCCATTGTAGTAGTACAGCAGCCAAGGGTGGAGAGATAGGAAGGGGTGGCTGGTGGTGGGTGGAGGAGAGGAGGAGGGGAGCAGAGACGAGGAGGAGGGTGGCAAAGATGAGGAGAAGGGTGGCAGGGATGATGACAACTTAGATGGTGGGGATGATGGGGGAGATGATGGAGGGGAGGAGGGGAGGGCAGTGAGGCAGAGGTTCGATAGTCTCGCCAGTGCTCAGATTATACAACGGCCTAGATTTGGTGGTAGACCATGGACCGTTATTAGGGTTTCCTCCTCTTCACAGCAAGTGTAGATAGACATGTTGTGGGCTCAGGTGTAGACTATTTAGGGTCAGCTAGGTTAGATGCAAAGTTTGATAGCATAGTTACAGTCATAGCTGATACAAACACAGGCTCAAGCTCCAACACTGACACAGGTATCTTAGCCTGCCCCAGACCCATAGATAGCCTAGTTGATCATAGAGAGGGATGCTTTGAGATGGAGGGTAGTGGAGGCCGATGGCGTTGCTCAGAGGCTTATGGGCACTATAGAGAGTGCATCTTTGCGAGAGGCTATTGCCGAGGGCATGGAGATGGCAAGGGAGATAGAGTATTATCGTGTTAGATATGAGGAGTTGTGTCCTCCTGAGCATAGGGAGCCATTCCCATGGTCTCACAGTAGGACCAGCAGTAGGTCGCGGATAGCCACACAGAGCATGGGGGTTACTGGGCCTCAGCAGGATCCAGATGCAGGTACCAGTGGTAGGCCACCTCCTTCTGGACTAGCTCCATCAGGGGCATCGACCAGTTAGTTTATGATGTATATCATTTTTGGAGCATATATATGTGATTTTTGATCACATTCCATGTATCTCTCTTTGGAATTTTCAGTTTCCTTGGACATTGGACATTTGTATTATTTCTGATGAGCGATTTTTTGATGATGTGATGTGCATTTATGAGATGATTATGTGATATGCATTTATTTCTATATGTTATGGATTTTGGTATGCATTTGAATGATTTGATGACTAACATGATATGCAGGATGATTTGATATGATGTGTTTATGATGATGATGAAAAATGATTGATGATGTGTACTAATGATGTCATGCAGGTGGATGACTTATGATGTGATTATGAAAATATGTCATGGGATATTTGATATGTTTTATGAAAAAAATGTTGTTTGGAAAATGATATGAAAATGCATGTATGGAATGTTTGTCTATGGATTTTCAAATGCAAGTAAATAATGATAATATGATGGAAAATGAATGTTGTGTTTATGATATGCATCGTGAATTTGCAATATGAAAAATGATAGGATGATTAAAGATATGATATGAATGTAATGTGACAAATGATAAATGATATGAATAACGATATGAAGTGAAATGTTTAATAATAATGAGATGTATGATAAGATGATAAATGATATGTGATAAAATGTAATGATTTTTAATGATGATGAAATGAAATGATAAAATGAAATGAAATGATAAGTGATAAGTGAAATGAAATAAAGTAATAAATGGGATGAAAATGTGCAAAATGAAAATGAAATGAATATGAAAATAATATGTGAAAAGTGAAATGATTGATAATGAAATGATAATATGAAAATGAAAGTGAGATGATAGTGAAAGAAATGATAATGAAATGATAAATAATTTGAATGATATGAAATGATAAAGAATTTGAATGATATGAAATGATAATGATAATGAAATGATAATATGAAAATGAAAGTGAGATGATAGTGAAAGAAATGATAAAGAATTTGAATGATATGAAATGATAATGATAATGAAATGGTAATATGAAAATGAAAGTGAAATGAAATGAACGATAATGAAATGATAAGTGATAATGAAATGATATGAAATGAATAAAAATGAAATGATAAGTGAAATGATATGAAATGAATAAAAATGAAATGATAAGTGATAATGAAATGATAAATGGAAATGATAAGAACTGAAGAATAATGAGATGATAAATGAAATGATAAGTGATAATGAAAATGGACGATAATGAAATGATAAATGGAATGATAAGTGATAATGAAATGAATGATAAATGAAATGATATGAAACGAATAAAAATGAAATGATAAGAATTGAATTATGAAAAATGATAAAATGTTAATGATATGAATATGATAGAGGATCTAAATGATATGCAAGTGAATGATAATGAAATGAATTATGAAAATGATAAATGATAGGACCTAGATGAAATGATAATGGTTAATCAGATAATAATGAAGATGAAAGGTGATGATGAAATAAATATTCGAATGTCCTCCACAAATAGTCCAAGGAGACATGGCAGTCGTTGATAATCTTGTTAGCCCTATCAAAAACTCTGATGCAAATCCAGTATGTAGATATATATACACTGATTTAAAATGAAATGCAACTAAATGAAACGAACCATTTGTTGAGCCTTTTGCTGGCTTTCTTGAATCATCATAGAGCGTTAAAAATGTTGGAAGTATGTACAAGCATCAGGGGGTAAATTAGCACCAATGATGACTTGAGTACAACTTTCATGATTTTTGATATAGCAAGTAAACACAAGCATCGAGGTATAATTGGACCGAGATGACCTGAGCATTTCTTGTGTAAACAGACAAAGACTAACTACCTTCTGATGCAAATGTAGGACTGTCATCAATGATAAACTTTGGAAATCATGACTCACGACATATTTGCTACAGATGGATAGTTAACCTCAAGACAGTAGACAAAAAATCATCTTTCCTCACCATTCTAGTTCAGTACATCATCGAGTGTGCTCCAGAGAGATGATATCGAAAAACAAACAACCATTGTTCAAAATGAAATACTGTTATTCCAAACAATATTCAAATTATAGATCATTCATATATGAGTCATGATATGGTACTTAGCTGAAAACTGTTGTGCTTTGGATCAACGATTGGATAATTGTTCATAGGATTTGATTTTTTGTTTGCATGATTGGATCTTATGTCATTGTCTAGTTGTTTTGGTAAAACCTAAAAGTTGGTTGCCCCGAGCAGGTCAGCATTTTCCCCTAGTATTAACATAACTCACTGAAATGAATATGTACAATAATCAAGCCATGGTAAGACGTTATCGCTCTAGGCAAATGATGGCAGCATGATGCGGGTATGGCCCTAAGATGATGGAAAGATGCATAAAATGAAGGTTGAGAAGCCAAGTGCAGAACATGAACTAATAGATGGAGAGCTACAAATAGCGTCTGTTTGCCAAATTTTCACTATTTATTTTTATTGCATTTTTCTTGTCAATAGACTACCTGTTGCCAGGTTTTCACCCTATGATGATTTTTATTTTATTTTTTGTTGTATTATTTTTTATTTTGTTTTTTTGTTTTTTTTTTATTTTTTTTGTTGCTACCGAGATGCCTGTCTACTAGGTTTTCACCAGGGTAACCATTTTTTCAGGACATTTTCTGCTATTTTTGTGATTTCTTCAGGACTTTTTCTAATGATTTTGTATTTTTTCAGGACTTTTTCTGCTATTTTTGATATTTTTTTAGGACTTTTTCTGATGTTTTTGATGACTGCTTTAGACATAATACTTCTTTAGGTGCATGTTGTTGATGGGTTAGTCAAATAGGTCCCCTTCTGGCATCGATAGCTTGTAGGCTCCTGAACTGTAGACTGCGATAACCACATAAGGACCTAGCCAATTTGGTTTGAACTTTCCTTTCTTTTCTCTATCTTACTGATTTCGTGGATTTTCTTTCAAAACTAGATCACCCACCTAAAAGGTACGTGGCTTTACTTTGTGATTATAGCTGCGAGACATCATGTGTTGGTATGATTTCAAATGGTCAGCTGCTCTTTGTCTCTTTTCATTTAGGAGTTCCAGTTCTTGGAGTCCGGAAACTCTGCATTCATCATCTGTTGTGAGACCTTTCAGTGAAACTCTGAGTGAGGGTATTTCAACTTCTAAAGGTAATATGGCTTCTACTCCATAGACAAGAGCAAATGGTGTTGCTCCTATTGGCGTGCGGATACTGGTTCTGTAGGCCCATAAGGCGAGATTGAGTTGAACATGCCAATCTTTCCCTAAATCATTCACAGTCTTCTTTAATTTTTTTAGTATAGTCTTATTTGAGGCCTCTACTTGGCCATTCCCTTGTGGATAGTAAGGTGTTGAATATCTATGTTGAATATGAAATCTCTCACAAAGTTCATCAACATCCTGATTCTTGAAAGGTCGTCCATTATCTGTAATAATGGAGTTTGGAATGCCATACCGACAAATAATATAGTTGAGTATGAATGATGATATCTATTTGTCGATAACTTTATTAAGAGGTATTGCCTCAATCCACTTGGTAAAATACTCAATGGCTGTGATGATGAACTTATGCTCATTCGATGATGAAGGATGAATCTTGCCCACTAGATCTAACCCCCATTGGGAAAATGGCCAGGTTGGCGTGAATGGTTGAAGTTCCTGTGCAGGAGCACGAATGAGATTCCCATGAATCTGGCATTTTGAGCATGTTTTGACAAAAGTGAATGATTCCCTCTCCATTGTAGGCCAGTAGTAACCCATTCTAATCAATTTCTTGGATAAGGTTAGTCCACTTGAATGAGTACCACAAATGCCACCATGAACTTCTTGTAAAGCTTTGTCAGATTCATCACGTTCAAAACATTGAAGTAGAGTACCATCATGACCACGGCGATAAAGGGTGTCAGCGATAAGAGTGTAGCGGGAGGATTGGCAAATAAAATTTCACTTTTGGTTACGGGATAAATCAGGTGGTAAGACATCATCTTTTAGGTATGCATAAATCTTTCCATACCAAGGTGAATCGGATCCCACCAAGTGGCAAATGATTTGGCTTTTAGGTGTGTCATAGGTAGGTGCAAATGATTGTTCCACCAGAAATTCATAGCGAGCCTAATTTTTTGGGAGTTGTAACAATGATGTGATCGTAGCCATGGCATCGGCCGCTTTGTTATCAAGCCTTGGGATTTTATGTCCACAAAGTACTTCTTGAAGTCATCAACCATCTTTTTATATGGCAACAGTTTGTCATATTTGGTCTGATAATCATCATTGATCTAATTAATGACTAACTGTGAGTCACCATACACTTGTAATTATGTAATCCTCCATTCCAATGCTAGTTTAAGTCTAGTGATTAATGCTTCATATTCGGCTATGTTGTTGGTGCATGGAAACATCATCCTATATGATCGAGGAATGGTGTTTCCTTGAGGGGTGATAAAGAGTATGCCTACCCCCGATCCATGTTGAGTGAAAGAACCATCAAAATATAGGGACCATGGTTGTTTGGATTCTGCAGTAAAGACATCAGCATCTGGAAATTCAATGTGCAGGCGATGATCTGCTTGTAGTGGTGCTTCAGCTAGTTGATCAGTGATACCTTGTCCTTTGATTGCCTTGCGATCAACATAATGGATATCAAACTCACTCAGAATCATTACCCATTTTGCTAACCTTCATGTCAATGATGCTTTGCTTAACAGATACTTGAGTGGATCAATCTTTGAAATAAGATTGATTGTATGAGTTAACATGTAATGCCATAATTTATGTGAAGCAAAGACTACTGCTAGACAAGCCTTCTCGATGGTAGTTTAGTTGAGCTCATGACTTGTTAGTGTTCTGCTGATGTAATAAATTGCACATTCTTTTCCTATATGGTCTTCTTATGCTAGCAATGCACCCAAGGATGTCTCTGTTGCAACAATATACAAGATCAATGGTTTGTCTGGATTTGGTGGAACTAGAACTGGTGGAGTCATTAAATATTGTTTGATTTGTTAAAAAGTTGGTTCACACTTGTCATCCCACTTGAAAGGAACATTCTTATGTAGTAGGTGTGTGAAAGGTAGACTTTTGTCGGCCAATTGTGCAATGAACCTTCATATAGACTAAAGTCATCCCTGTAATGATCTCAACTGACTAATATTCCTTGGTGGAGGCATTTCCATAATCACCTGTACTTTGGCAAGATCTACTTCAATTCCTTTTCCTAATACTATGTATCCTAAGAGTTTTCCAGATGTGACCCCAAAAACACATTTCTTGGGATTGAGGCAAACTTTGAATTTCTCTAGTCTTGCAAATATTTTGGACAATATTTCTAGATGTCCTTCTCTAGTGTATTATTTTTCCAATATATCATCTACATAATCTTCCATGAATGTGTGCATCATGTCATGAAAGATTGTAGTCATGGCTCTTTGGTAAGTAGCCCTAGCATTCTTTAGACCGAAAGACATGACGTTCCAACAGTAAGTTCCCCATAGACATGTGAAAGTTGTTTTCTCCTGGTCTTCAGGTGCAATCTTGATTTGGTTGTAACTAGAAAAACCATCCATTAATGAATACATGGTATGGCCAGCTGTTAGATCAACTATAGTGTCAATATTTGGAAGTGGGAAGTCATCCTTAGGACATGCTTTATTAAGATCTCTAAAATCTGTACACACCCTGACACTTTTATCTAGCTTGAATACAGGAACAATGTTGGAGATGCATTCTGCGTAGTCGATTGATCTTATGAAGCCCACATCAAGGAGTTTTCTCGATTCTTCCTTAACCAATAATGCAACATGGGGGTGCATCTTTCTGAGTTTTTTCTTCACAGGCTTAACCCCTGGTTTAATAGAAAGTGATGCATGATAAGATCAGGATCAAGACCTGGCATGTCCGCATAAGACCAAGCAAAGTTGACTTGATTTGCTCTTAGAAATTCCATGAACTTTGGTATTTCTTTCTCTGTCATTGATGCAACTAACTGTAAAATCCTTGGTTTGTCTAAAGTTTCAATATTGACAGCATTTGTAGGCTCAATCAAAATAGGCTATCACTCATGGTAGTGCTCTGGGAGAGTGTCAATATTCCCATCGTCTGGTACCTTAGAAAGGTTTTCACCATCCGATACATTCTTTATTTTATCTTTTGCTTGATCTAATACTGCCAGATTCTGGTTTTCACCATTAGATCTTTATTTTTTATTTTTTATTTTTGTAGCTAGAAGAATTGACACTCTCCTGATCAAAGACTATGCCAAAAATTGCTAGTGGAACAATCATTTGCATCATCTACGGAAAAGAAGTTGACGATAGATTCATCACTTGGAAACATAGGTATATCAATAGGTTTAGATGAATCCCAATCAATGAGATTAGGATGGATCAAAGATAGTGGGTCGTTGGGTTGCATGAAATCGGCTATGGTTATGGTCATAACGGAGTTGACCATAGGATCCGAGGTATGAGGTGGATCAATGATGATACTGTTCTCATGATAATATTGTTCATTTAAAGCTGACTCATTATCACTAGAATCATAGTCACCTTGTAGTTCAGATTCTCATGTTTGGGTCCCTGAACCTTCACCTTCGATTAGAGTTGGGGTATACTGGTGTATTACATCAATCTCTTTGTCCCTCCAGAACTCATCATTGTAAATGGTGTCCCATTCATATTCAGCAGAGTCTGTGTCAGAGTTATTATCCATGAAATTCTAAATTGTTGCCAAACATGCTTTGCTTGAATCTGAACCTTCTTGCAATGTGAAGACAGTTCCATGCAGTTGTTTGGATGTTCCTTCTTTTGAGTTAGTATCATAGCCTAATCATGTTTTCTCTTTCACAGCAAGTCCTCGAAGGTGAATAGGGTCAACTACTCCTTATCTTTTTCTGATAGGACCCTTATCATAGCCCATTTTCTGCATGATTGAATACCCTTTTCCATATATATCTGTTGGTAATTTGACATTAAAAACTACTTCATCTTCATCTTTATAGAGCCAGTTTAGAATTTCTCTATCCTCGGGATCTTCCATGAGGAATTTTTCTTTGATGAATCGTCCATTAAAATTTGTGCTTGGCTCTGTTGGTGGTTGCATTGATGTTGATGCTACTGATATTTGATGTTGTGTGATAGAAGGTTGTCCATGTGACCGAGGTGATGTAGGTAAATTAGCCAAACAGAGAGAGTATTCCCTGACTCCAAGGTCTTTGAATTTCAATTTCTTATCAAAACTATTGGTTAACTGACTGATTTGTGTATCAATCTTGAGAGAAGTACTAGCATGAGCTTCTCAATTGTTAGGAACCAAAGTATCTTGACTAGCTTTGATGTTGGCACAAGTTTGGAAATTTGATTTATCGACTGGTATCGTGATTTCCTGCCCATCATAAGGAAACTTAAGACATTGATGGTATGTGGATGGGACAACTTGCATTTCGTGGATCCAAGGATGACCCAACAAGATGTTGTATGCAAGATCACGATCTAATACTTGAAAGAAAGTATTCTTGATAACAAGTCCCACTCTGATTCGTAGCAAGATTAAACCCTTGGATGCTCTTTCCTCATCATCATAGGCTTTAATAGTAATATTTCTTTTGGGATCAATGGAGTCCTCAGAAAATCCTAAAGCCTGAACTAACTTCATGGTACATATGTTCAAACCAGCGCCTCCATCTATTAGAACTTGTCTAACACGAAACTTGTGAACCATGACTTCTAAGTATAATGATGAATTATGGAGATGAGTTATGGAAACATCATCTTTTTCAGAGAATGAGAGGCATATGGGTGAGGACAAGTGTCCTACCATGGCTTGAAATTGGTCCACATCCAAATCAGTGGATACAATTGTTTCAATGAGGGCCTTTTCGAGAATTTCCTTATGTACTGGGGAAATCTTCAAGAGTTCTAAGATAGAAATCTGAGCAGGAGTTTTTTGAAGTTGGTTGACTAAGTCATATTGATGTTGAGGCAGAGGCCCAATGGATTTTGAAGAGGCACCCTTTAAGACAACTTTAGCTTATGCCCTTGTTGTTGCGTTGACCTCCCTATATTCCATTTTTTCTTTGACTTTTATAACATTGACCTACTCGTCGTTAGTGTAGATATGGTTGATTATCGGATCATCAATATGATTCACTCTTTTTCCAGAAGACTCACCTTTTTGATAGTTGGGAAAAGGGTTGTGAATTGCTTGGTGATATTCATTTGATTGTTGATGTCCTTCTATTGTGATAGTGCCATTTTCGATTAAGTCTTGAATGGTATTTTTCAAGGCTTGACAATTATTCGTGCGATGACCTTTGCATCGATGATAGTCACAATAGTATGCCTCATTCCATGATGAAGGCTTCACACTGGGTTCATAGTTTTGTTCAGGTGGTAAGGTAATGACATTTTTATCCATCAACTCTTTGAATGCAGATTCCAAAGATTGACCCAGTGGAGTGTAAGTTCTACTAGAGAAGAATGAAAATTGTTGTGGATTTATGTTCGAGGTATTCTCTAAGGAGTTGTTATTGTGATTGTTTCCTTGATAACCTTGATTGTTGACAGTCCCTTGATTGGGAGTAGAATGTTGATTCACATTGTTCCTCGGAGGAGGAGGATTATTTCCTTGATTTGTGACCGAGTTGACATTGTTATGATTGTTGTTGCGAGGAACACTTGGAGTACTAAGGACAAATGGCTTAGTCGAGACATGATTTTCATTAACAACACCATCATTCACCATGTTCTTTTTGCGAGTCCAAAATTTAGACTTGTCCTGATTGTTGTGATGATTGGATGAGCTAGGATTGTCCTTGTCAAGTTTTATTATTCCTCTTTTGACCAAAGCACTTTCAATGGTTATAGCATCCTCAATAAATTTATCAAAAGAGGGAGGACAATGTAAATTCAAATGGTAGCTCATTTATGAATTCAAGCTATTAATGTTAATGAAGGTGATCATCTTTTCCTTTTCAGGAACAGGATGTGGATATCTAGCGAACATTCTTCTCCATCTTTGAAGAAAAGTAATAAAAGGTTCACCAAGTTTTTGCGCAACTTTGTAGAAATCTATCATAGTGATTTGGTGTTGGATGTTGTAGGAATATTGTAATATGAACAAATTGATTAATTCCTCGAATGTCTTGACAGGAGGTGTGATTTTTGATAGCCATTCCATAGAGTGAGCTCCAAGACTCCTAGGAAACAAATGCATCAAGTAAGTTTCCTCATGAGCGAACTCTAAATTTATGTTTCAGAAGTCTCTAACATGATCGATTGGATCCGATTTCCCATTATAACGATCAAATTTTGGAATTTCACAATGTTTAGGAAATGGAAGCATGTTGAGACTTTGATCGAAAGGATAAGGAAAAATGTCCTCAAGAGTATATTTCTTTGTTGTGGTTTCCCCTTGTAACTCTTTAATTTGTCATTGAAGTGCCTTAATTTGTTGATTCAAAGTACTAAGATCAGATAGGGGTGTTTCTTCAGGCTTTTTCTTCAAATTCTCGGTATCAAAGTCATGCGAAAATTTAGCTCCTTGGTCAACTAGATAGCAGAAATATTTTTCTTTATCACGTTGCAAGATATTTTCTATGGCTTTGTGAAATTTGGGATCTTGCTCAGCCTCTCTAAGACGTTCTTCATCTCACTCATCATCACTATCTATATGGTTTTTGCTCATGTCTCTGTAGTTGTGGAATGGATTTTCTTCTCTATTATCCATGTCGTTGTTGAAAAGTGGATTACGACTTACACTGTAAAGAGGATTACTGCTTTCACCTTCTTGTTGGATTTCTTCCTTCAATTTATTGTACTGAGATCTTGTAGAGATAGGCATATGATTTTGAAGCATTCTTCTAAACTTAGATCACAGTTTCTGATAAGTGTGACAATGATGATATCTTGATCTGATAAGATGGGAATCTTATGATATGATCAAAGATATTCCTAATTTTTGATTGTGGCTTACAATGATGAAGGATGTCAGAATCCTATTGGGGAAGTTGAATCAATAATCAGAAAAAGTGCACTCTTAAAGATTTGATCTTTGTTTTCGAAGAAAGGTTTTAAAATCACTGAAGGATTTGAATGGGATGTGATGGATATTCAATAGAAGGTTGTGGTATATTATCAAACTCAAGAGGTTGACTAAGATTATGTCGTTGAGATAGAGCTAATCTTTGATAATAAGCTAGAGAATCCAAAGGATCTACAACGTACTCGTCATTGAATCCCCTAACAAAGTCTTGGTATCTATGAAGAAATCCACGGTAATGCAGCAAGACGTGTCAACTTTTGTACAAAATTTTTCTTCTTTGCAATGTTTTCTTGTACCCTAATTGTTTCTTGGGTTTCTTGATCCTATTGGAAACTGATTTCTTGACAAATTTTGTTGATTTCCACTCTCTAATCATGAGGGAAATATCTGAATGTTACTGGACAAAAGATGTCAGAAAGTCAGGTGTGTGAATGATTTCAGTTGTTGTTTTTCATGTTCATTTCAGATGATCTTTATTTGAATTAATGTGAATGAAAACACAACAAACACTCTGAATTAAATAGAATGTAACCAAACACAGATAAAGCAAGCACATCCTATGGTAAAGCTAGGACAAAATCTCCTAGATTCCAAGCAGGTTTCTCCAACTGCATATTGGTAGCGTGTGAATTCAAAAGCTTGGTTGCACGGGCTCCCCCTTATAGTGCACTCTCTTCTTAGGCCAACCAAGCTTCCAACCCCCGTGAAACTCCCATGATAGATTGATCACCTCTACTACAGACTGTGAAAGTGTAGATGCCTTCACACCAACCAGTGTTGCGCTAGCAAATAGAAGGTTTTTGGTTTACTAAACAATGGTGTTTAATTTGGGACCCCCATTCAAGTGGCCATAAATGGGGCAAGAGATTAATCACCAATTAGGTGGCACTCTAGCCTAAAGAGGTTAAGCTCAACAGGGTTTATGGGAGTACTACTCTATCCGTATGACACATCCACACTCATAATCTTAGGTTTTCCCTTAAGATTCACATTTGTATATCAGTCGGGGGTAGCTTGGCTTTAGCTCCATTGCTGGTTTGAGTCACGTTGGGGTGATGAAATCCCTAGGTAGGCCCAATTTCTAGAGGCAATAATCATTTCTCTTACACCTAGGATCACATCACTGCGTAAGGGGAGAGGATACTTCGGTTATTGCATCAGGGTTACACAGAGATAAAGTGGGTCTGGCTTTCTAATCACCTAGTTTGCATAGGTTGAGAGCATAGTCACCTACCACTTTCAAGCACAATCAAGTAGAGTAAACAGATTCATTTTAGTGCACCAAATCACAATGATTTAACTAAGTGAAGATATTGCTTCACAACTGACATGGGGTTCATTTTAACTGCATGATCAAAGTGTGGTGACTATCCTAGATTGATTCATTTTAAACCAAAAAAGATTTTGTCTGCAGAATGCATCAGACTCATAATCTTGTTTTTGTGTTACAACCCAGATGCGTCGAAACAGACATTATATGCACAGAAACAGATTCCTAATGTGTAGAAATAGACAATAGATGTGCAGAAACAAATAGTATATGCACAGAAATAGACCTTAGATGCATAGAAATAGATAGTATATGCATAGAAACAAACCTCAGATGTACAGAAACAGACAGTAAATGCTCTGAAATAGACCCTAAATGTGCTAAAATAGTCCTTAAATGTGCCACTTTAATTAAACGCCAATTTAAATCTATAAATAATGCAACATGGATGCTCTAAAATCTACCTTAAATGCGCAGAAACAGACCCTAAATGCACTAAAACAGTCCATAAATGTACCACTTTAATTAAGTACAGATTTAACTCTAAATGTAATGAGACTATATGTGCTATTCTATCTCTCGGATGCACTAAATTAACCCTCAGAAGCACCGAAACAGTCCCCAGATGCACTGAAATATCTGCAAAAACAGAAGTATTAAATTCCCATATGCATTGCAGAAAGTATCGAATGCGCTAGAAAACGCCAATTTTTTTTGAAATCTGAACTCTGGAACACAGAAACCTGTCAGAATTCTCTACAAAAAATGTCAAAATCAGGGCATAGGCCCCACGGTGGGTACCATTTTATGTGTGTATGAAAATATACCTATCATAATGATTCAAAACACAATCAATAAAACCTTATATCAAAGAAGCTTAAAGAAAAATAAACAAACTCTTATTGCAGCCTCTTCAAAGTCATTTTATTGCTTTTTATCTCCAACGTTTCGTTGATTCAAGTTGCTCTCAGATTTAGTATGCCAAGCTCAACGAAATGGACTACTAGAGAATGAATTTAAACTAAAATGCATTCTATACTAAGATGCACGATTATTGCTATGATATGATAAGGTTATTACTAAGATATGATTATTGCTAGAATGCTAAAGATGCAAGTGTATAAGTGCAATTATGTGTGTGTGTATATCTTTATGTGGGTACCTGTGTAACCAATGCTTGGATTCACACATGTATTTATAGAGTTTTTCAAAGATTTTGATTAGCTGATTTGATCAACGGCTGTGATAATTCCTGATAGATCGAACGGTCGAATAGGGATGAGACTGGAGAGAAAAATAGAAGAAAATGAATAAAGCAAGATTTTTCCATTTTTATGGAAGAGATAAGATGAGATGATTAAAAATCATCTTTTTTAGAAGATAATGGAAAGATATTGAGAAGATAAATAATGAATTATCCAATTCATTTATTTATTTATGGGTGCATGTAGATTTTTCTTAATTAAATAAATATTTAATTAAAATTTGAAGAAAAATAGAAGATCTTTAATTAAATAAATATCTAATTATGATTTGAAGAAAAATAGAAGATCTTTAATTAAATAAAATATTTAATTAAATTTGAAGAAATGACATTTATCTGAAATTAATTAAATAAAATATTTAATTAATTAGAAGAAAGATTAAAATAGAAGAAAAGAAATATTTAAATTTAATTAAACAAGAGATTTAATTAAATTCAAAATATGATAATTAATTTAAATAAATAAAGTGTATTTATTTAATTAATCAACTAGACATGTGAAATAATTAAATAAAATAAATTTATTCAATTAAAGTGGAAGAATAAAATGAATGATCAATATAATTAAATCAATTAGATTTAATTACATGTAGAAGACTTTAGAGAAATTAATTAAATAATAAATATTTAATTAAATGTTAGGATTACTTAGACGTGACCAATTTTATGCACATACATTTTGCCCCTCTTTGAAGTGATGTGTGAAACGCATTTCTTGAAAGAAAATAAAATTTTTGCCCCTGATATGTTTTTGGTGTTGATGCTGATGATGCCCCCTCAGGAGGTAAATCACGGTAAATTGGATGATAAAAATTAGGGCATCACAAAAACCCAATGCAGAAAACATAGAGTCGACACGGGAACAAGATCAAAAGGGGTTCCAAACAAATTTAGACATTTAGAGTACAAAAAACCCTAGCAAATGGAAGCCCTAATTAGAAACTAGGGCACGACAAAACCTACCTACCATGAAAGCAACAGCAAACAGAAAGTGACAAACATAAAATAGGAAAACAGGAAAATGGAATGGAAAACAAAGAAGAACAAAACAAAACAAAACAAAAAAGAGAAAGAACAAAAAAGAATTCACATAAGAAGAACTCTGCGAATGCACAAAAACATGAAAACACATGACAAAACAACGTGAAACGGGAAACAGAAGAGAAAAGAAACCTACCTTAAAACGCTCTCAAGAAATGACCAAAATCTGACCAAGATTTGCTCCACAACTCACCTTTGCAATCAAATCAATCCTCTCTAAGTTCTTCTGGCTCTGGCATGCTTAAACATCTCAAATAACAAAGATAATGAGCCAGTTAAACATGATTAGGAATTTAAAATCAATTCACATGTGTGAAGAGGCTGCAATTAATGCCATTAATACAGTAGGTCAGGGGTAGAGTAAACAACACGAACAGACAGTTAAGTCCTGTGAACACCTAAAGCAGAGCGGACATGGACCCGGGTCTAAGACAGCATAAAGAACCTCTCTCAAGTTCCTTACCCAACTCTAAACCTAGCTCTGGTCCCACAATAATGACGATGATGAAGAAAAGAAACAAAGGGGGCGGAAACAGAAATGAAATCAAACTAGGAACATTGGAAAAGTTCAAAGTTCGTTTCTGATCCCAGTTCCGCTTCCGACCAAGAAACAAGAAATGAAAGAAGGACAAACAAAAATGAAGGGAAGTGGGACCGAGACAAGAACCAGACCCGGCCCAAACACCAACGGAGAGAAACACAAAGCAAACGATCGGAGTCAGAATCGAAATAGGAACGAAAACGGGAAATTTAGAAAATTCCAAGTTAGGTTCCAATTTCGGTTTTGCTTCCAGTCGAGAAAAAACAAGACACAAGTAAAATGACAAACAACCCCAGGGAGAAAACAAACCCGAGAGTGGAAAACAAACTGACAAACAATGAAGAGAACCAAGGAAGGAAGGCAGAACTGAAGTCGGAACGAAACCCGAACTAGGAACCTTGGAAAAGTTCAGAGTCCAGTTTCAATTTTGGCTCCACTTCCGATAGAATGAAGGAAGAAAGACTTAGGAGAAAAAAAAAAAACTCCTAAGACCCAAACCAAAACCAAAGACAAAATGAAAACAAGGGGGACCCATTTTGTACCAAAATAAAATGGGGTGGTTATGCAAGGCATAACAAATGGCGACTCGGCTAGAAAAATGGTTTACCCATTTTTAAGATACTCAAGAATTCAGTCACCCAAAAACCTTTGATTTATGAAACATTTTAACTTAAGTATGATAAAAATATTTAATTAAAGATGAGCTAGAATCTCAAATGTAAATCAACATAAACTACTTTTGAATCTGAGTGTGTGCTTATATGGTGCATATTTCTTCATAAGAACTTTCTCCACACTTGAACAACTATATCTAAGATCCAAGCTACATAGGTTGAGCCCTTCAACTATCGTGCAATGAAATCCTAGGCATTGCTCTGCTGCTAGTCAGGCATCCATAGCCCCTACAGAGATACCTCTAATTCTCTCAAAGCATTGCTCTACTGCCAGTCAGGCATCCATAGCCTCGATAGAGATACTTGAATTACCCATCTAGTATTGAGTTTGCCTTTATTTCAGTAGTTTTATTTTCTCTTTCTTTTACAAGTTCACTTGTGGAAATTATTATAACAACTTTCTCAATACTCAGACATTACTAGTCTGAAACATGGGTTGAGAACTACAGTGGACCCTATGATAGTTTTGGGGAATCATATTTTTCACTTGAATCAGAGATGTAATCAACTTGAGATGAATAGGCACTTTATAGTCAGATGTTTTATCTATTTTGTGACAGATTTCAATCATAGTTCATGAGGTTATCTATAGTATACCTTACTCCTAATAGCTTTCAGACCTATGCTAAAATGACCATAAGACATAAGTTTTAGAACAAAATCTCTCGACAGAAATGCCTAAAAATGCCTAAATCAATTTCTCTCCTAGTGCCTACAACATACTTTGAATAACAACCCCTACATTTCAAGATGGAAAGAAAAGAGGGTCCCCAAAGAAGAAGACAAAAACAAACACAAAACAACAAAAAAAACAAAGAGAAAGAGAGAATAAATAGAAAAACAACCAACAGAAACAAAGAACAGATAATTACACATAATACATATATACAATTAATTCAGAAATCAAACTCTTACAGGCCAAAGTAATGCTTGAGAAATTGTCCATTGACGGGAAATGGAACAGGTTCTCCTGTTAAGGTGGTTAAGCGAAAAGCGTTCTCGCCCAAGATCTTGACTATTTGATACAGACCCAACTAGACTCTATCAAACTTTTGGTGGTCACCCTTTTTCTCTTTAGCCTTATCCCACATCAACACAATATTTTATATCCTGAATTCTTTGATCTTAGCTCTTTTGTCAAACAAACACTTGACAATAGCCTAATGTTTGAATAATTTTTGTAAAGTAGCATCTTTTTGTTCTTCCATGCTTAAAAGGTTATTTAACCTTACCTCAATCCTATCATCCTTTGTAGAAAACTCCTACATAAACTTGAGAATAGGTATCTACAAGTGTATGGGGAAAACCGGGTCTTGGCCATAGACTAATTAAGCTGAATTTCCTAGAGCAACCTTAATACGAGTTTGACCATGTTGGTATGTGGTGACTGATCATGCTATACTATACACCTTGACATGTATCCTTGTTGGGGTCTGGGGCCAGACTGGGCCTTGGGCGAGGGTTCGGGGGTGGCAGTCCTCGAGAAAAATTTTCCTCCTACTTTTTCGCGTCATCACCAAAAAAGGGAAAAATTTGACTTTCTAGAACCCTAATTTGGAAGCTTCGAAGCTTGTTAAAAAGGGGTTCGGATGGGGGTTACAGGATGACGAAAAATGTGATTATTCGCAAGAATGTAATAGGTTTTTTGCACTGGATAATAAAATCATTGGATGGTTGCGGTTTGGTGGATGTAGCACAGATTGGGTGAACCACATTAAATTCTCTGTGTTATAATTTATTCTATGTGTGTATTAGTTTCTTTGTTTATTAATTAAATCTGCATTTAATTTTTAGATATCTACCTTTCTAACCCTAACAGATCAGCCCATAAGGAAAATCTTAACTGGGTATGCCAGTCTCTAGGATTGTTTACTAGTATTTTCTTTATTACCTCCAACAGGTTCTTATTGGTAGACTTTGCTACACCATTTCCGTGTGGGTAATAATTGGATGAATATTTCAAAATGATTTTATGCTCATAGGCCCATTGTATAAATTCAATATATGAAAAACCGGGGCCATTATCACATACCAGGGCAAAGGGTACTCCAAACCTAGTAATAATGTTGTCATTAAGAAATATGATAACCACCTCTGTGGTGTTATTTTTGCATGGCTGAGCCTCAGTCTAGTGTGTGCAATAGTCCATAGTTGTTAAGATAAACTTATGTCCTGTAGAAGAGTTAGGATTAATTACCCCTACAAAATCCAAAGCCCATTGGGTGAATGGTCTTACGTCATAGACTAGTTGCAAGGGCATTGCAGGGTTACGCTCCTTGGGTGTAGAGGTCTGGCAAGTGTGACATGTTCTAACATGTTGATGTGCATCTTTGAACACATAGGGCCAATAATAACCTGACTTGAGAATTTGATGAGCTAATGAATCAGTTGATCCATGCCCTATGCCATGTCTACCGTGAAATTCAGCAATAGCATGCTTGGCTTCTTGCTAATCTAAACATTGCAAGTAAAGTCCCTCATAAAATATTTTGTATAGGGATCCACCTTTGAGCATGTAATGGGCACTCTTCATCCTTAGTGCCCTCCTTTGGGTAGCATTCATCCCCTCTGGGCATCTGTTATTGAGAAGGAAGAAGATTAAATCTGTATACCATAGATCCTTGGTGAATGACTACACCGTATACTATTGGCAAGTGATATTCCTATCAACATCTTCCATAGCCTTTGATAAGCCCTTCCCTCGGACGAGCTTCATCGGATGGATTTCTAAATCATATTCTTCCAAAATAACCATCCATTTTCCTCTTCTCTCTCCTAACTCACTCTCCATAAGGAGAGACTTGATAGTTGGATCAAGAACTATGGCAACAACCTGGCTCCTGAGGATGTAATGTCTAAATTTATTTACTACTCAGAGCAATGCAAAGGCTTACTTCTTGAGGGGCAGATACCTAACTTCTATATTTTTGAATGGGGAGCTCATGAAGGCAATTGGCCTCTCATCTCCCTCTCCTCTTCGTTGTGTTAAAACAGTTGCACATGAATGGTCAGATGCAAAGGAATAGATATAGAAAGGCTTTAGATAATCTGGGCTAGTTGGAACTAGTGCCTTAGATATTGATTTTTTAATCTATGAGAAAGCATACTTAGCCTCATTTCTCCATTCTATTTTTGCATCTTTCTTCATCATCTCATTAAGTGGCTTCACAATTTTTGCAAACCCTGTTATAAACTTTCTTACAAAATTAATCCTTCCAAAGAAGGATCTCATCTCCTTTTTACTGCCTAGCATTGTCAATTTCAAGATGTCTTCAACTTTATCAAGGTCTATGGATATTCCCCTTTTTGATGTCACATGCCCTAAAAGTTTCCCTTCAGAAACTCCAAAGACACATTTTTTTGGATTTAGGGATACTCCATAGCTTATACATCTCTTAAGGACTTTTGCTAAATCAACAGCATGGTCCTTTTTATTCTTAGAGAAAATAGTTAAGTCATCTACATAGATAATGATACACTTACCTATCAGATCCTTGAATGCTACGTCCATGGCACGTTGGAATGTAGCTCTAGCATTGATAAGTCCAAATGGAATTCTGTGATAGGTAAATTTCCCCCACTTAGTAGTGAAGACAATCTTCATCCTGTCCTCATGGCTGAAAAGCACTTGGTTATACCCAGAATAGCCATCCAAGAATGACATCATTTGAGATCCGTTGACAGTTTGTAATACCTCATCCAAAGAAGGAAGTGGATAGGTATCCTTCTCTGAGGCTTTGTTTAGGTTCCTGAAGTCAACACACAGTTTGATCTCCCCACTTTTATTATGTATTGAAACTAAATTGGCAACCCAAGTGGAGTGTCGTACTAGGAAGATGATTCTTGCTAAAAAAAGATTTTGCACTTCACTTTGTATTGATGGCTCGATCAAAGCATTGATCGAGTGCTACTTTTGATAGAAGGGCTTGGCTTCTGGATTTAGAGGTATTGTATGTGTGATCACAGAGGTGCCAAAAGTCTTTAAATTTTCATAACTCCAAGAAATTGTCGCAATGTCTTCTTTTAACATCTTCTTAATTATTTCATTTTTTATCCCCTCAAGGCAAGTCTTACCTATAAGAACATTTCTTTTGGGACCTGAGTCAGCCAAATTAATAGATTCGTACTTCCCTCCATCACTTTGCATTGGCACTCTCTCTCGAGCCCGAGGATCAGAATCAAATATTCTTTCTAAAACTACCATCCCCTTGGGAATGTTGTTGCTTTTCAAATTCATCATCCCTTCAGTGTCACAACTCTCAGGATCCCAATCCCCATGATCTCTTTTTGATTCATCTATTATTTGTCCTTCAAAGACATCAAAACTTTCCAAGAAGGCGAGTATGTGTTGGTCATCATCGAAGACCTAAAAATTCCAGACATTATCTAGGACTGTTGGGATTGAGACTAGTTCAACTGAAAATCTTTTCAACTTGGAGCCCTGCATAGGCTCTAGAGTACTAATAGTGATTGCAAGGGAATATGTAATCTGATTGTATTCCCTAGGAATCAAAGTGATTCCAAAAGCATCAAAATCCTCAATTAGATTCCAAACTCTATTTCTGTAAGCATCCAATCTTTTGTTATGGCAAGTATATTGGTTGTGAACCTGTTTGATAATTACTTCAGAATCACCCATCACCATGAGAGATGTGGCCTTCTTCTAATGGGCGAACATCAGGCCCCGAGCAAGTGCTTCATACTCTGCCACGTTATTAGTGCATCCAAACTGTAACCTATAAGAAGCAAAGTAAGTCTTCCCCTTTGGGTTAGTTAATTCTATCAATGCTCCACTTCCTGATTTGGACTTAGAGCCATCAAATTTCATACTCCATAATTGATCTAGAGCTGGGATCTCTTTCTTCTTTGGGTTTACAATTTTTTGCTTTCCAGAAGTATGTGGTGGCTCGGACTGGTGTTGGTCATCAATATTTAATGGTAATTGGGGGCATGGTTCACCAAAAGGCTCTCCTGGATTCAAAATCTATTCAGGAACTGATTCCTAAACCTCTTCTTGGGTTAGATCACGACTTAGTACATTTTTTGCCAATGCCTTGGGCATTGGAAGAGTATCTAGGGTTGGTGTATCAAGCAAAGGCTGAGATTATTCAGTCTCTCTTTATAGTTCAGAGCATAGAACACGAGTTTTCTCAAGTTGGGAAGATGATTCTTTTTTAGCAAGACTGGCTCTCGTAAGGATGGTCGCATCTTTTGCTTCAAATGGAAATTTATTGGTGGAGGTTTGAGATTGACATTCACAAGTTTCTTCAACCTGGGAAACATGGTTCAAGATGTCTACATAGGGTTGACAAGTTAACTCAGAATGATTATGGTAATGGACCCTACACTAATTGGGAAGCAACAAACTCCACATATCAGCTTCTTTTCCCAATACTAGCCTATCCTATTGCAACTTTTTGATTAAGACTTGTTGGTTAACTGTAATCATCAGGTTAGTTGGTTCTAGAGGCAATAGATCATCAGATTGAATCATAGAGAAATTCATGATTTCCTCTTGCTTGTAAACTCCTATCTCAGTTTCGAAATAGGCTACCTCATTAGGGGAATCATACTCGGTGATCATGTGTTTGAGCCTAGGCTCACTTTCAATTCTGATTTGGCTTGCTATCCCTTTCCATGGCAGCCACATGTGTGATAAATCCAAGGACAAATATTCCCCAAGACTTTTCATTAGGTCTCTGCTCAAGAGCATACCATAGGTTTCTGAGATATCTACAACATGGATATCCATATAAGTTTGGATCCTTGGATTAGATCCAATCTGTACATCGATATTTTTAAGCTCTCCTACCACATTAAATTTCACTTTATCTAATTGAATAAATTTTTTGTTATTTTGGAGTGGACTTAGACCTAACTTCTTACAAATTGAAAAGGGCATAACATTTCATGACGCCCCAGAATCTAATAGAAAATTATGTAGATTCTTTCCAAAAATTCTTAAACTCAAAAGGAAAGGTGGAGTGTCAGTCTTACCTTTATAGAGTGTTGCATTCATCTTGTTAGTGCGAGTCGCCTTTCCTTTCCCTTTTGACTTGTCTGCCTCCTCCAAGGCTTTCAACAAAATTTCCTTTTGAGTAGGGCACCACTTCATAACGTCAAAGAATGACATTGAATTTTTCTACCTCTGCATATCTGCAATGAAGTCAAATTCTGAATCATTTTTTTCCTGATACTTAGGAAAGAAAGGTGGAGTACCTTTATTCTAAAAATCCGATGGCCCCTTTGGTGGTGGTGGGTTATTATTTACATTTTGGTTTGGCAGGACCATGTTATTAGGAGGATCGGATGTGGTGAATGGCCTCTTATTTTGATTTCTGAGGAAATGGCCTCCCTTGGTTTGGAAAGCCTAGGCATCATACACATCTTCCACTGGTTCATTCTCTTCCTGACTAGGAAATGCAAAATCCTCCTCAAACAACTCATAAGTCATGGCAACATCAGTAGATCCACTAGATTTACTAGAAGCATCTTGTAATGGAGCATCAGCTTGGGCTATCTTAACCATCTTCTCCATCTCCAGGAAATTCACCTCAGAATGGGCAACAGTATTATGTAGCCTACACCAATTAGTTATGAAGTTGAGGTCTTCTACGTTAGCAGTGTGTTGCTTCTCATCACCTACCTAGTAATTATGGGAGACTCCCACATTATTAGGCTCGGTGTTCCATTTTCTATTGTTATTAGACCTTTGATTGTATCCTCTATTGTGATTTTGATAATTCTAGTTAGAGGAATTTTGATTTTGATAGTTCTTTTGATTCTGATTAGTGTTGTAATTCTGGTTGGAGTTCTGGTTAGAGTAACCCCCTTGATTTGACTATCCTCCCTGATTTTGAAAGTTTCGATTTTGATTTTTAGGAGGGTTCTATCTTAGTCGAGCCATATCATTAGACATTTGAGATAGAGTCTCTTTAAGAGTCTCCATCTCATTAGTCAATTGCAGAGTCTTTTTACTTTTTGTACTCTTCATTGCAGAGGGTTGATTAACAGGATTTGATCCTCCAGCTTGATTCTGGTAATTTTGAGTTTTTTGGGAGGACTTCTGGGTACCATTGGTGAAGAATGGTAAGGGAGGTGAAGCTTGGAATTCAGACATAGGTCCGTATTGGGAGTAGGACATCCTTGGGACCGTATTTAGTAAAGGGGGTGGATTGGGCATTTGGTATCCTATAGGAGGAAGAACTCCTCCTATACTCCTGGATTGCAAACTTATCTATTGTTGTAATTGGATGGCCAAATGATATACTTTAGTCAAATAATCAATTTCGAGTGGCTAATACGTCCTCTTCAAGAACATTCCAATCAAAGGATCCACATCCCTTAAGTACGCCAAAATGGAAATGTTGTCATAAACCAAATAAGGATCTTGTAACCTTTGGTACATTCTTTGGAACCTTGTATTGAATAAAGGTAGTGGTTCATGATTCTCTTTTCTTATTGTGGAAAATTGGTGGTAGAGAATAGCAGGGTCTACATAGACCCAAAACTAATTAATAAAGACGTTTTCCAAGTCTGTCCAACTTAGAATCGACCCTTGGGGTAGGTTTAGATACCAGTTGTATGCCATGTCTCCCAACGAGTAGGGGAACAATCTGCACACAACGTCATGATGGGCCACCCGAGCACGAGTACAGGCATCTTTAAATGCTTGTATGTGCTCCTCATCACTTCTTGATTCTCCATGCATGTACTTGGGATAGAACCTCTTTGGGTTCTTGGGAAGATCATGTAGTCCCCCAGCAATAGTCCCTAGTGGTGAGGGATTATTGACAAAGAATTCCATGGGTCTTGGAGGTGGTACTGGTTGAGCAGGTTGTGGAATGGGTGAGTTTGGTTGGTGAGGTGGTGTAGGTGGATTTGGTGGAAACCCAGGTGGGGTAAGTGGTGGTGAAAATGGTGTGATCAAAACTCTACGGGCTTGAGGTCTGTACCTAACAAGGGTTTGGAGTTCAATGAGTGGTTAAAGGTTTTGAGAAGATCTAAGAACTTTCTCGTACCTATCTGGTGAAATGACCTGATTCGAGCCAGTTTGTTCCTCAGGGCCTCCTAGCGCTAGATCTATTGAGGGTCAAAACAACACAACAACATTAACCAAAATATTACTATTCTATTTCTCCTGAAAAAGAAAGACAACACATGGTAATCTAACTCCCAAGGTCCTAGTAATTGGTTCTCAATTATGTTGATGTCGCTCAATGGTCAATATAACTGTAATATGCAAGGGGCCTTTGCTGGTAATAAGGAACTTAACTACATGAAATCAACTAATCTATTTTTTTTTGGGGGGGGTTTAAATAAAGATAAAAAGATAGATCATAGTCTTAAAATAGAAGAACATAAATGAAAGCTCTTAATGTCCAGACATGCATATCAATAATGAGTGTTTATTCACCTAACTACAACCACAACAAGATGCAATCCACAAAATAAACTATACTACTGCATACATCCATAGTGTTAATTCAATACCATACCATTCACTAAACTTTAATTCAAAACAAATCATTCACTCGTCATTAAAGACAGATCAAACAGACATAATAGTAACTTCATTCATAGATAACCCAAAGAGATAATCTTGAATCCGGTTTCCTCTATTGATTCTCATCAAATAGAAAACATTTAGGCACAACAAATCACTGGCATACGGATTGATCATGCATCATTAACCTTATCAGATAGGTCCAAACTTGACACCATAAAAACAAGTATAAAAATTGTAAAAATCGTATCTAAGTTCAACTGAACTTTCATAAAAGTATCTTTGCTAACAATAATGAAATCCTAGAACTAATCACTATTCGCTATAATCAGGTCGTTGATCTTTCTCTAATTAGCTAACCTTTACAAAATAAGACCAAATAGTGCATATAGGTGCCACATGCACAAGTTCCTCTCAATCATCAATTTAGATCCACCAATTAAGGAGCTAGAATTGAACAAAGGACTGGATTGCTAATCCTAAGTTAGAAGGTTGGAGTACAATGTTGCATAAATTTTGACATCCAAATAAGAAGGTCGAACTGAGGAAGGGAACCAAAGTTGAGTTCACATCAAAGTCGTGCAAAAGAGGAGAGAAGGAAACGTTGTGTCCAGTGAAGAGAGCTAGCTCACTTTTGCGTTGCATGCTCAAGGATGTACTCATCATAATTGGAGAACACTTATTGAAGAGTATCCACATTAGGTCCATCCAACCAATCATCCTCAAACTTAATCCTCTTTAATTATGCTAAAACCAATTTTTGTACCTCCTTTAATTTGATTACTTCCCTTCTAGTAGCCTTTGATTCTTCCCTTATGTCCATAAACCTATCCAATAACAAATCATCTCCATCCTCTCATTTTTGCATCACCTCTTCAAATCTACTCCTCCACTTCTCCCTCATCTTATCCAAAGTAAGACCCTCCTTGACCGAGGTATCCAGATTAACTAAAATAGCCACAATTTCCTCTAATTCATCAATTTGTTGATTCAAGTCTTTACTCACCTCTTTAATCTCATTTTTATGCCCATGAACAGACTTGGACTTGTATCCTATTATACTCACATTTTTCTCAATAAAATCCATATTATCATCCTCAAGAACTGAATGCTCAAGTAGAGTTGACTTAGGCACCTTGCTAATATCCTTAATCTTTTTAATATACTCATATTTTTCATCCTACTTGTTTAGACTTTCAGCATGCTGGTTCAAATCCCTTGCCAACTCAAGCATTATTTCATGAATCTTGAAACTATCAATTAATACTTCATCAACTTCTAGATTGAGCTTATCAATCCATATTTCTAGCATTCCCACCTTACTCCTCATATGCACCAAGTCATCAGCTTCCTTCTTTGTTAATAAGACTGGAGATTCAGGGGCAACAACTTGTTGAGAAATAGGAGTTGAAACATCTTTCAAAAAATTATGCAATTGATCCAATTGATCCTTAAGCTCATCCTTATTTTTCTTGTCTTTAATCATCTGGGACTTGGTAGAGGAAGCTACAATATCAATCAAGTTCATTTTCTGATTTCTTGTAGGTATTCCCATGTTCACTATAGCCAACTGATAATCAGACATTTGCATTTTATCTCGGTTCTTATCCATCATTGGTATTGCACATTCAGCAATGATCTCCCCTACGTCTGTAAGCTTAGTGGAGTGAAGAACCCTATCCTTCTTCTTGGGTCTCTCCTTCTCAATATCTTTCATCATTTCATCCCAATTAAGAGGCTGAGGCTGAACTATTTGCTTCTTCTCCAAGTCAAGCTTTGACCATGTAGGAGTTGTAGGCGTAGTATCCACTTGTGCTGAAGAAGAAGCAACAGTAGCAGAGGACAAAGGTTCCAGTATAGTATTTTTAGGCTGAGAGTCAACCTCTTGTACATTTTGTTGCTCTTTTTGTGCCTCTTCTTGTGCAAGCTTCTTGGCCTCTTCCTTATCCTTCTGTTCTTACAATTTCTTTGCTTCCAACTCCTTCAGACGTTCCTCTTCCAACCTCCTTTCCTCTAACATCTGATCTCATTGCTTCTTCAACTCTTCAACATAGTCCCATGCCTCCTTGGAATTCTTCTTATATTCAGCAATCCCAACAGCCTCTTTCTCCCTTTCCAAATGTTCTTGTTCTTACCTCTTCTTATGAGCCTCTTCTTGTGCCTTGAATTTGGCCTCAAGAGCTTCCTTTTCCCTTCTTTGAGCAGCTCTCTCTTCCTCAAGATCATGAATTTTCTGTTGTAAAATCAATTTATCTCTTTCTTCCTTCATCTTGATCTCCTCCTGCTTTTGTTGGTGCTACTGAGCCAATTCATTAGCCTTAACTTGAGCATCCAATTCTTGTTGCTTGGCTGACAAGATAGATTGTGCTTTAGCATCTTCTTCCCGTTGTTTAGCTAACGCCTCAACTTGTGCCTTGGCATAAGCTTCCCTTTTAGCATCTTCAAAGAGCTTCCATTGGTCCTCTTTTGTTAGTGCATGCTTAGTCCTTGCATCATCTATTATATCCAGGGAAGCCACCACATGAGTTTCTTTGTCTGATGGAGTAGCCTCAAAATATGTTGCAATATCATGTATCTGTATTTCTGGCTCCTTTTCCTTCAACAAATTAGCCTCCTTATGGAGATTTCCCTAGGGCATTCCCTCACTTGGCTACTTTGTAACAAGGGGTTGAGTTGATGCCTCTTCTGCAACAGATGTTGAAGTACCACCTTCTCTAGTGGCATCCCCTTCTTTCACCTCTCGCAAGTCTTCGACAACCACTTCCTCCTCTTTATTAGAAGGAAGAAACTCTATGGGTTCCTTAGGAGGAATTCTCCTTTTTGTCCTTTTGTACTGGGTGGTTCCAACAATCTTTCTTTTCTTAGATGGCTGAGCCTCCAGATGATTAGTTCTCAAGTTGGCCCAATGTACACTTTTATCCAAGACTAGTCTTACAACCTGTTTTATATCAATAAATTCTTTAGCATTCCAATCCATTGGATCAAGATCCCTAGTGCCTATCTTTTCAACATCATACTAGGGATCCAATGTTACCCCATCATTTGACAATGTTTCAGAGATATCCTCTTTTATTCCATACTCCACCATGAGTGGGATAGGAAATTTTTTGTAGTTTCTCCTCCTAAGATCATATTCATCCTGGAGATCCATCCAAAAGTCCTCCAACAAATTAAAATGCTTATCAAAGACACTAGGGAGTAGAGCTTGCATCTTATGCTTAGGATCAAAATGCAGCCTGGAAGTGTATAAACCCAATTTTAAATAAACTAATTCATCACAAACAACTTTGGTTGACATAATGTGTGGACAACTATACTCACGCTTTCATAGGAAACTTATGACAACCCATCTTGTGCTTAGTGCCAAATTTAAAGTTAACCCTCAAAGCTTGATATATGAATTCCATCAATACAATTTTATTGCTACAAGACCTAGGTAGTAGGTGGTGGTGGCCATCAAAAACAGACAATCTGAAATAGTTAAATTTGGGGTTTTGAATATACAAATGTCCCCATTCTGTAATAAAATACATGGCCTCACTGCTCAATCTATAACCAACATCTCCTACTAACCTATTAATGATGACCTACAAAAATGCATCATTAACCCTCCTGTAATGTGACTTCGATTTTTGTAAAGTAAGCTGGTCATAGTCTTTCCATACTTTATTTTTCCCTTGAGCTTCTCCCAATATACCCATTGCATTCAATCTAGTAAAGATTCCCATTCTAGCAACTGCATAGACTACATAAGAGGTCATAAAGGAACTATTGGTTTCTCTCACTCTCAACATTTGATTATGAATGCTCTTAGGAACTGCCATAGACCATTCAAACTGTTGTTTTCCATGTAGGATAGTCTGGATAAATGGAAACATTCATTCTTTAAATTGAGAAGCATCTCTCTTTTCGAACACCTTGTAGAGCATCATTATTATGTCCCCAACCTCCTTGTAGAAGTATGCCCTTTTAGGCTGATCATGAAGCTTACTGAGGGACTTCTTCTCTACCCTCATCCAATTCTTATTCATATGATTTTTGTTGGCTTCCTTCTTATGACTGTAGAGATTCAATGCCTTTGCTTCATTTAGTCACATAGGATTCTGGGGAGCAGGTACATTAAACATGAATCTGATCATTTGTGGTGTTAGATCAATGATAACATTTCCCTTCACATCCACACACTGCCTAGTAGCAGGATTATATGCTCCAGCTGCTACAAGAATCAACTCTAGACACTGGACAGACAAAAGGAAGAGTGCAACATGGGCCAAACCTGATTGAACAATTCTCTCAGTTCTTCCTGTGACCTCATCCTAACTTGATGTCTCCTCATACAATTCCTCATAATTGAAAGGACCCAAATTAGTGTCAGTAATATTGGCCCAATCAAAATCAACCTTGTTGGCGATGAGGGTAGCTTATTTATGTTTACACGTCAATGTGTAGGGGAGCTTCTCCACTTTAATCTTCTTCGTCCTAGCCCCCTGCCTTGAATTTTCTATAGATTGGCTTCTTTGGGAAGCCTCTTCTAATGCTCCATGCATTTCTCAAACTCTATAATAAACTCCTGTATTAGATGATCAACACATAGAAATCAATACATAAGTCAATACCTACCTCCATCTCTTTGAAACAACGTTTAAACTTAACCAAACTTCAACCTTTATCAGAAGCGGAACCATAGAAGCACCAAGGACATAAAACAGTTTTCAACACTGGCGGGGTCAGAATCAGAATTAGGAAAAAACCAAAACCAGGATCAGAATAGAAACCAAACCATAAATTAAATGCTAGTTCCAAGTTCAATTTCCACCCCGGCTTTGATTCCGCTCAAGGACAAGCATAAAGCCTCAATACCGCAATGACCAGAAGTGGAATCATTTTAGGATCTAATCCTAATGGAAAACAACTTCGGGATGAGTTCGTTCCTAGGTCTGCTCCCACCAATTCAATATGCAAAATGGAGGGCATTTTCAAAAGACACAGTCACATGAATTTTAAAGACCTGGGTCACATGGGCCTAAGAGGAAATCCAAACAAAGGGCTTAACCCCATCCTTGACCACATAAAAACTAACTTTAACCCTAGGATAGGATATTTTGTAAAGGTTGTCAAGCAAACCCTACCTTGCTCGACACGTCGACTCTAAAAATTAGGGCATCACAAAAACCCAATGCAGAAAACATAGAGTCGATATGGGAACAAGATCAAAAGGGGTTCCAAACAAGTTTAGGCATTTAGAGTGTGGAAAACCCCAACAAATGGAAGCCCTAATTAGAAACTAGGCCACAACAAAACCCACCTGCCACAAAAGCGATAGCAAACAGAAAGTGACAAACAAAAAACAAGAAAACAGGAAAAGGAAACATAAAACAAAGAAGAACAAAAGAAAAGAAAAGAAAAATGAGAAAGAACAACAAAGAATTCACAAAAGAAGAACTCTGTGAATGCAAATAAACATGACAACACATGACAAAACAATGTGAAATGGGAAACAAAAGAGAAAATAAACCTACCTTAAAGCGCTCTCAAGAAATGACCGAAATCTGACCAAGATTTGCTCCGCAACTCGCCTCTGCAATCAAATTGATCCTCTCTAAGTTCTTCTAGCTTTGGCATGCTTAAACATTTCAAATAACAAAGATAATGATCCAGTTAAACATGATTAGTAATTTAAAATCAGTTGGCATGTGCGAAGAGGCTACAATTAATGCCATTAATATGGTAGGTCGGGGGCAAAGCAAACAACACGAACAGACAGTTAAGTCCCGTGAACACCTAAAGCAGGGCGGACGTAGACCTAGGTCTGAGATAGCATAAAGAACCTCTCTTAAGTTCCTTAGCCAACTCTGAACCCAGCTTTGGTCCCACAACAAAGATGATGGCGAAGAAAAGAAACAAAGGGGGTGGAAACGAAAATGAAACCGAACTCGAAACATTGGAAAAGTTTGAAAGTTCTTTTCTGGTCTTGATTATGATCCCGACCAAGAAACAAGAAATGAAAGAAGGACAAACAAAAAAAAGGGAAGCGGGACCGGGACAAGAACCGGACCCGACCCAAACACCAACGGAGACAAACACAAAGAAAATGAGCGGAGTCAAAATTGAAATGGGAACGAAAACTAGAAATTTAGAAAATTCCAAGTTAGGTTCCAATTCTGGTTCCAATTTCGGCCGGGCAAAAACAAGATGCAAGGAAAATGACAAACAACCCCAAGGAGAAAATAGACCTGAGAGTCGAAAAAAAACTGACAAACAATGAAGAAAACCAAGGAAGGAAGTTGAAACCAGAGTTAGAACGAAACCCGAACTAGGAACCTTGGAAAACTTCAGAGTCCAGTTTCAGTTCCGGCTCCGCTTCTGACAGAACGAAAGAAAGAAAGACTTAGGAACCAAAAAAAAAACTACTAATACCCAAACCAAAACCGAAGACAAAACAAAAACAAGGGGGACCCATTTTGTTCCAAAATAAATTGGGGTAATTATGCAAGGCATAACAGGTATTAGATTTTTAAACTCCTTTTTATCAATAAGGTAACTAAGCGGTGATGAAAGGGGGAAGTATCACATTTCCTTTTCTGATATTTTGAAGCCATTCATTTCAACAATTTATAGAGAGAATTTGGTACATTTACTACCCTATTATGCTTGAGATGACTTAACAATTTGAAATGTGCGTATACAAAATATTTTGTCTACCATCATAGGTGATATATCTAATAATATAAGAGGAACATCTTTCCCACAACTAGTGGAGAGAAATCCTTTTTGTACCTTGTGATGAGGAATCCAATTCCTCTACTCTTATGCATAATTCTTCTTGAGTTGTAACTGCATCAGACCGAGCTAGGAATTTTTTTCCTATCCTTGGTAGTCCTGTAACTTGTGCAATGATTGTTTCAGATGAATCTATAGAAAGTCCCTTTACCACAACTTCATCGTATTCAAGGGTTTCTACAAATCTTCTTGTTAAATCATCACTAAATTCCATCAACTTCAAAAAGTAATCAAACCATCCAACCCTTGTGAAGTTAGGCAAGACTACTACGTCCTCCAAAATTTGTTGGTGAGCCACTGGATCTCTTCTTATAACATCTCCTCCCATCCTTGTTTCCTTCTCTGCTCAATATACAAAATTCAGGTCCAAAAATTCAATTCAATCTTCCCACCACCTTTGAATTGCTCTACCACTTCAAAACCTCCATTTCCTCATATATCCTTACTACTATACCATATTGCAACTGCAAATTCCCTTTTGAGTTTAGCTCTAGTCTAACTAAGTTGAAGTTCTTATAAACTCTCAGGGTTTCAAGTTTTTCAAGTTTTAGCAATTTTCATGAAAATGGTAGCAGAAAGAGCAGCAAAAATAAAACATGACTAAAGGTTTTGCATGTCATAATATTCATTAAATTTGGTTTTGGGTGGTAGATTCGAAAGGACTAGAGAAAAGACCGAGTAAGGTGTACCCTCCCCACAACTTAATAGGTGAAGTGACCTCAATTCACGCTGATGGTTTGGAGGTGGTATAAATTCATAATGATGGAAATTAAAGTGAAACAACAGGAAAAGGGGGTGATGCTTTCATTTGGTTTAGAACATAGAACAAACCCACTTTCCAATTATCTCATTCAAGGATAACCCTAGAGATCTCAATGCAAAGGAGAAAGAGATCTTGCAATATGGTTGTCCTAGGAGCTGGTTATAAACTAATGAGGGGTTCACCACCAAGTTAGGACTTGGAAAGACAAATGCAATGCAAGATGTAATGCTTAACCTTAATATGATGCAATCTTTCACTAAATTGCCTAGAAATACATATAAAACAAAATAGAAAGTTGCAAGATGAAATGTGTGTACCTGGAAATTTGGAGATGACTAGATGAAGCTATGAAATGCTGAAAATAGTGACTTTAATGCTAATTGGGACTCATACGCCAGGTTGGGTGAATCAGTCCCAGATCTTGGTTTCTGTGTAGAAACATGAATTTGGCAAATGGGTATCTAAATCTATAAAAACATGAATTTTGACCTAAACTAGGACTCATACACCATAATTGGCATATCAATCCAATTAGGGTTTTCTAGAACTTCAAAGTCTAAATATGTTAAAGGCCTACTCTGTGCTTCCCAATTGATTTCTAAATTTGAAACCCTGATTTGCAACTTGTAGAAGTCTTCCAAATGCAAGGTGACAACTTTGACAACTTTAGGCACTTTGATAACTTTCTCCAAACTTTCTCCTCAATGTGTCTTCAACTTAAACCTGCAAATTACACACTAAAGAGAAGGAAAAATGTTGTTTTGTTAGTGGATACGGGTTTGCCTTGGTCAAACCCCGTTTTAGTAATCAAACCTTGAAATGAAATAAAATAGGAATGGAGAATGATGAATGAACAAAATATTATGTTGCAACTCACCAAACCCTAGCAATAAGAGGTTGTAAACATGTATGAGATGGCTCCAATGGATGTAGATCTTGACTCTTGCTTGAATAGGATATATCTTGAGTGAAATGATAGCTTGAAGCATAAAACCCTACATCACAATTGTCAGTTCAAAAACAAACATGATGCATGAAGTCTTTGACATGATGCTTGATACTTGAATAATGCTCTAAAATGCTTAATGATCTTCCCTTGAAGACTCTTGAATGCTCTTGTTAAAACTTGAATGCTCTTGTGAACTCAAACTTTCTATAATAATGCTCATTCAACTTGCTAGGTGTAAAAATGAGTGAAATAAACTTGTATTTATACTTAGTTATGCAAAAATTCTTGAAATTACAACACTACAAGCCAACATAAAATCTAGGAGGATAAAATCCCATCAATAATTTGAATTAATTTTAATTTTGGGCCACACAGGACTCATACGCCCAAGGTGGCATATGAGTCCCATTAGGCATAATTTATGGGACCAAGTTCAAAATTTCTTAGAAAGGTGTGAAATCCATATGAGGAACCAAAACCCTAGGTGGGATCCATACGTCCAAGGTGGTGTATGAGTCCCAAACAACCAAATTTAGGCCACACAGCCTGAAAACACTTGAATTATGATTGGTTCTTGATTTGTGTTGAGATCATCCTCGAAAAGATGCATTAAATGAGGCTTGTGGGTGTAAAATGAGGCCAATTAAAGCATAAAGAAGCCCAAATATTAATGACAACCATAGAAAAGTGTGAAATTATGTTACAACACTTTACAACACTCTAAATAAGGTATGATTAAGACATATTTTGGTTTAAAAAAGGTTTATTAGGTTTAGTTAATTAATAAAACCTTAGAAAAGTGTGAAAGTGTGTTACAACACTTCACAACACTTTAGCAAGGTACCATTTAAGTTCATTAGTTTACAAGGGCCCAAAAACTAATGTGAATGTGTCAAACACATTACAACACTAAATCAAGGCAACATTAAGCTCAGTTTAACGAGGGCCCAAACAAGCAAAGAAAAGTAAAAGGGATACTTTTTCCATTGCCACATTTAGCCCCCCCTTTAGTGAGATGATGAACTTGCTTCAAACTCACACTAAAGTAGACAAACACACATCAAGAGGGGTCCAAGTGTGCCAATATTGGTAAGATAGGATGACAATGATCAAGAGGGGTGATCAAACCCCCAGGATCAAGATCCCATGGAAAACCAACATAGGCACAAAAGAATACATATGAAGATGATATAAAGAGCATCATGAAGGTACAAGCATACATTTCCAAAGACAAGGAGAAAAGAAAGACAAAACAAAAAGGGGGGTGGATCAAGCTTCGACCATTTGTCCATCACGATGTGGATTAGATCTAGGTTGTTTGTCCAAAAATGCACGTTCACTCTAAGGCAACATAACTTTAGGTTGTCTATTGGGTCAGTAATCCAAGAAGGTGAGACACATAAAAACATGGCCAATATGTACTCACACACACATACACACAAGTGGCTAAGGGAAATTCATGCCTCAGATTGGCTTCCCATCCAACCATACCAAAGTTATACCTCTGGATAACTTTATAAGGTGTCACACAACAATGAAATTTGAGCTTCATGAGGCAAGCAAAGATTCATATGTTTGGAACTCATGAACAAACAAGATGGCTCCACAAGCATACAAAGTACGTTATGCAAGGTGGCCATATAACTGAAAAAATGAAAATACAACAATAAGGAATGTTCAAAGGAGTCTTGTTTAGTTCATGTAAGGTCTTAACTTAGGGAACATTGTTCCTAATGTCTCCAAGAGAGGACCAATCAAAGAATAGAAGATTCACAACTTAGGGGATGCAATGTGTCGCATCAAACCATTAAAAAGGAATATAATATGCTAAGAGAGATCACACTCTTGAGGGACATCACACCCAATGTCAACCACAAAGAAAAAATGCATCGCATGAAATAAGAATACTACACCATGAACCATGAAAAAGAAAAAAAAGCAAAAGAATAATTCCAATGTATGCCCCCACTTTAGAGAAATTGCTAAACACCATGCTACAAGCAATTACTTTAAAGTAGCAAATGAAAAATGCTAATAATAAAGAAGACACGAGAGCTAATTTAGAAAGCCCTATGCCAAGTCATATGTTTCCAAATGAAGCTACTTCATGCAAAGACAAAGGAAAAGAGAGGGGTTACCCCCAAAAATGAAAGTCCAAATGCACATAATGGATCTATGGATTTGGGGTCAGTATGTTCCTGCTACAATGTTTTTAGAGATTTTGGAACTATCATCATTCCCCAAATACTCATAGAACTAGAAGAATGACACAAAGAGAGAGAAAACAAGGGAAAACCTTTTGGGTCAACATGGAAGAGACCTAAATGTCTTGATGTCTTGCATCATCTCCAAAAGGAAAACACAAGACAAATGAAAAAGATAAAATAAAAGCTTTTGGGTCAACATGGAAGAGACATGAATGTCTTGACTTCTTGCATCATCCCCAAAAGGAAAAAACAAGACAAATGAAAAACATAAAAGAAATTTTTTTGTGTCAACATGGAAGAGACATGAATGTATCGACGCCTTGTGTCATCCCAAAAAGGAAAACACAAGACAAATGAAAAATATTAAAGAAAATATTTAAGATTTACAACATAGAGAAGAATGTAGGTACAAATAGAGGAATGTCACAAAAAAGAGACACATCAAACAGAACAATACGGGTGATCACATCATACACATGTAATCACACAAAAGAAAAAGAAATAATGCAAAGAAAATAGTAAGGCACATGTGAGTCAACCTAAAGCAAGTCATCTGCATCCCAATCATTTTCATTGTGTGCCAAAGGCGGACAACTAGCTAAAGGGACAATAGCAATTGTCGAACTAGGTTCATTACCAAATTCAACACTCTTCCTAGGAGAATAGTCAAGTAAGCTCATGGAAGAGGAAAACAATGTGTTCAATTCATTATGCACCTCCTCATCAATTTTAATAATCTCCTCATCGTCATCTAAGTTAATCACAACGGGAGGTCAAATGATAATTCCCAAGGAAGGGTTTAACTCTTGTTGCAGTATGGAATCCTTTTGTTTCAGGGAGGGGGTAGACTCATTGATAGGTTGTCGTTAGGTCCCATTACTTTAGAATATAATATTCAATTTGTCAACTGGGTAGTGTTCAAGGAAATCGGCAATAGAAGAGGTCCGGAGTATCTCCCTCGGCTTTCCTAACCTTTAAGAACAACTTAAGATTAATTCTGACTTCAAACTGTTTAACTATCAAACTATAAAGTAATCTATTCCTAAGAAAATAGAAAATGCTCAAACTATAGGCATAAGTATACTAATTTAGAAAGCATAATAACTAAATTAAAAAGCATAGAATCAATTAAACTAAGAAGGTGACAAATTATAAGAATAGAAAAGCTTGTAGCAATCCATAAAACATTTTCTTAACAGTAAAAATTCTAATAGTGAATAACAGAAACTACAAAAATTGAAAAGATATCAAATACTTCAGAGCTAAGATTTCATAACAGTAAATTTAAATAAATCTTTGCAGAACAACAGTATAATAAAAGAGAACACTTATCTACTCTCATCGAGTGGCCAGCTCATGGGACAAAACATTCATTCTCAGCTCACATTCACAGCTATTTCAGGAACATGCTATCAATCATAGTTATCATCCATAACTCATAACTCAGAATTTCAGATAACAATCTCTTTATTCATAAACCTTGGAAACATTCTAATAGTATAACATTACTTTTCACTATCTGTATATCTTACTTCCAGAGACCGTATCTTTTATAGAGAAATTGTAACTACATGCTATATTTTAGATGGTATGGATAACCATTGAAAAATATCTAAATCGATCTACGTATAACTCGTATATCTTTAATCCTATTAAACAACATTTAAGAGGCTCAAGTCAAGCCATAAAGTCTTTAATTCAAATGATAACAGAAATAACAACTTTAAGAACAACATCTTCGGTCCATCACCCTAAAGTTTTAGAGCATATTTCCAGCATATATCTCTAACTGTTTTGGAGCACGTTCCAGCTGGATGCTTCAATCTGTAACTTTGATTGACCGATTATTATCTACAAAACACTTAAAACAACCCATTAAATATGTATTGGAAAATTACTTTAAGAAATCAAAAGAAATAAAGTTTATACAAGTTCTTACTAAAATTAAGCAATTATTTCTCCTAAAATTTAATTAATTGGCAGAGGATAGAGATTTGCATGTATGAACCAGGTCTTTATGGTATTATCATGATGAGGTTATTTTTACCTCATCATTTCCTCCCCTTCCTAGTTCTTGGTAGGTCCTCCTGTCCCCTGATTATAATTCTGCCCTCTACTCCCTTCTTCATATTTTGGACGGATATCATACAAATCTTTTGTTGTGACATCAAAATTTATAGGGGAATTATGGAAACTTGCATGAAAAGCAACTCGCCACTTCCATTCATTGAAAATTTTGTCATCCTAATCTATATTAATATGAAAAGCAGGGGTTGGATACAATAGTAAAGGAGGTTTGTACCTCATTCCTATCCATTTTGTTCTGAGATCTCCTAAAATTTTGGCCAAGGCATCTGCCCTTCTGAAGGACCATCTAAGACCAAGAGGAGAGATGACTTCCCTTTTCTTTAGATATATAGGTAATGGAGTGTATCTCTCTTCACATGCATGCCAATCCTTGCCAACTAATTTTTTCCCCTATTCTATGAAATGATTATAGCAAACTCGAAGGCTATCATCATACCTTTCTTTCATTTTCTCATCCAACAAAAGAGCTACAAATATCTTTTTAAAAGCTGTTGGTCTACTATTTGGATTGGGAAGTGGTTGTGCCAGAAGTTGAGGTTGATTCACCTGCTCAGTCTGAGGAAGATTCTGAGGTGGTGGCAACAAATTTTGTTGTTGATTCCTCCTAGGACCGGTATAAAATTGATTATGTCCATGATTCCATTGTGGAGCAATATGTTGTGGGTACCATTGTTGTTGTGACTGGTTTGGCCATTGCTGAGTTCCCCATGATTGACTTGCCCATTCAGGAGATCCCCAATAAGGAGTTCCCCAAGTAGGCTGTGGAGGGTAGGGTTGATTCCAAGATGGAGGCCATTGATTACCAACCCAGTTATTCTAGGGTCTCCATGCAAAATTGGAATTCTGCCCATAAGAAAAATTACCTCCCTAGCGTTGATTTAGCACATTTATTTCTTCTTCAACCTGAGCAATTTTTTTCTTAGTATTCTTAAGATCAGTAAGAAGCTCACATTGATTGGTAGGGTGGATTTGCTCACAAAGTTGACAAACATTAACCTTGTCTAAAGGGCACTCTCATAAAAGATGTTTATTTCGACACCTAGGACAATAGATAAGAAAGTGAAGAATGAAGAATGGGTGGCTATTTATAAAGCCCCAGTCCCCATCGCATTCCTTCTAAAAAGGCATGTATCTTTCCAACACTGTAATTTGAACAATTCCACTCAGTATGTGGCGTAATTTAAATCCCATACTCAGTTTCAATGAGGTGAGTCGACTTCCAATGATTGACATCATAATGGAGACTATTTCCATGGCACATGGTAAATTTTACAGAATTGACACCTACAGATTTGTTTTCCAGATGTGGCACCAATTTCATAATCTGGCAGGTAGAATATTCACAGTGAAAAAGTCCTTTGGTGTTTAATGCCCATATATCCTATTATTTTGGCTCAATCGATAGACATAAAGCTATGTTGTACTTCCCAGTGACTTGGTCATCGCCTCTGTGTTTTGCGCGCATGAAGCTGGCATGCGATTTCCTCATGGCATTTTTTTTATTTTGTTCAAAGTTCAAAAGATAGCAAGAGAAATATTTCAATTCTCATAATATTGAAGGATGACGTGTTTTAATTTTCCTTTACCAAAGATAAATATTTCAATTCATTCGATTCCCATGGCTGATGATTTAATATTTGACTTACTATAATTTAACCCGATTTCCATAGTTAAAGTTCAATATCAAATCAATGTGGAAAATAATTTGATTTCCATCTATGAGATTATATATATATATATATTAAAGTACCAAATAATATATATATGTATATTATTTTACTATAATATATATATATATAATATTAATATATATATTTACATATATATATATATATCATACTATAAACATATCGTGAGCCAGTCAACATATCTTATATATATATATATATATACATATATATGTATATGTAAATTGTTAGGAAATAATAATATAATATTATTAATATCCACATATTATAGGTTATGTGCATATATACATGTATATACCTATATATACCTCTATGTACACGTATGTGTAGGTATACCATATCGATGCATCCATATGAGCCTATCCATATGCCAATCATACACCTATATTGATATGTATATACATATGGATACATGTATATACTATATATATGTATATATGTCCACTCCCTATTCACTTACACTCATTTACGTTACCATCATAATGATCATAATACAAGATAGATATATAGATAAACATCTCTCATAAAAGCGTAAACAAGTAGACAAGACTCCTAATGCCAATATACGAGCTACAGATGACTTATCTAGAACCAACATAATTGACTTAGTTCACTCAATCTAAAGTGAGGTGTGTGTATTCTCAGATAGTTCACTTTACCGGTTAACCAACCAAGCTCCTCTCCCAAGTGATATTTCCCCTCCGCCTGGAGGAATGGTTCACATACCTGCATCCACTGACATAAAATCATGGTAGTCACATGTTCATGACATTAGCAATATACATAAACATCTCAAGTTAGAATAACATGATTCATTAACCTCATGCAATATTTCACCATGGATAACATCAATTGAAGCAACATTAAATGAGACAATCATTAAATGTGAAAACGCTCATATTGATAACAAGGAACAACATGTTTTATCCATTCACAAAATTCTCTTTCCAATCATTTAGCCATGTGAATTACTAATACGTAGTAGCTATACAATTGGGGTGTAACATACTCCCCCTTATGAATCATCATCGTCGATGACCTAAGGTATTATTCAAAACATAAAAATCTAATTCTATATTTATTCTCCATTCTCAAAAGCATTGAGAATGTCTAGAAACGTCTGCCGAATTTCTTTGTAATCCTCCCAAGTTGTTGAGTCCTTTGTGTACTAATCTCACTAGACTTTGCACTGAGAGACATCCCTGTTACGTAAGTGAAGCTTACATATTTCTAGCACCTTTATGAGCTCGAGATTTACTACTTTGGGATCCTTTACCTGTAAAGCAATCCAATCAATTACATGACTATCTCCTAGTATATACTTTTAAAGATAGGACACATGGAAGACATTATGCATTTTGGCAAGATTTGGTGGCAAAGCGATTCGATAGGCTACAAGGTTTACTTCCTCAAAAACTTCAAAGGGTCCAACATAACGTGGAGCTAACTTAGAATATTTTCCAAACATGACGGAACTCATATGAGGCTTAACTCTTAAAAGTACTTTGTCACCCATAACAAAATTACGAGGCACTCTCTTGGCATCTGCATAGCTTTTCTGTTGACTGTTAGCTTCTTCTAACCTTTGCTTAATAACCTTTACCTGTTCATCTATTTTTTCTAGCATCTTTGGTCTAAGAGTTATTCGATCCTCAAGTTTATCCCAACTTATCGGAGTTCGACACTTTCGACCATACAAAGCTTCAAAAGGAGCCATTATTATAGTAGAATGATATGAGTTATTGTAAAAAAATTTGACCAAGGGTAAGTAGTCTTCCCACTTATATTGTTGATCCATGCAATACACTCTAAGTAGGTCCTCTAATACTTGATTCACCCTTTCTATTTTCCCATCCATCTCCAGATGATATGCTGAGCTAATATTTAACTAAGTCCCAAGTGCAAAAAACAAGGTTTTCCAAAACCTAGAAGTGATTCTTGCATCCCTATCAGAAGTAATATTTTTAGGAATACCATGCAATCTAAACACTTCTTGTACAAAATTTATTGCTATGACTGGCACTCCATCAATTAAATTCCCCAGTATAAAGTGTGCCACTTTTGTCAACTTATCTACTACCACCAGTATGGCATTGTGCTTGTTCCTAGACATAGGTAGTCCTTGTACAAAATCCATACTTATAACTTGCCACTTCCATTCTGGTATGTCATGTGGGTATAACAGACCCACAGTATGATGATGTTCGGCTATCACCCTTTAACACTCAAGACAACTAGCCACAAAACTAGTGGTATCTCCTTTCATTCCTTTCCAGAAATATATCAGCCATCATTTTTGTTACTCCTGGATGACCGGAATATGGTGCTTCGTGAATTTATTTCCATACAAGATTCCTTAACTCCTTGACATTAAGTACATACATTCTACCTTTGTACCTAAGTAATCCACTAGGTTCAAACTGAAAACCTTCATATCTAGGATCTTGTGGATTTTCCTTTAGTGCTTGCTTAACTTGCAAGTAGTACTCATCATCTTTGCATTTTTGGAGTACTTTCTCTTTGAAATCAGTATGAATTGCTACTATTGAAAAATGTGATTTCTCTGACTTAGTGCATCAACAACCCAATTTTCTTTTCCCTTGATATAACTGATATTAAAATCATAGTCAATTATCAACTCCAACCATCTTCTCTGTTTGGCATTCAGATTTGGCTGAGTAAAAAGATACTTCAACCCATTATGGTCAGTTTTTAGCTCAAAGGGCTTTCCTAGCAAATAATGTCTCCACATTTGCAAAGCATGAACTACAACTGCCAACTTTAAATCACGCGAAGCATAATTCATTTCATATGGCTTAAGCTTTCTAGATTCATATGCAATCACTTTTCCATCTTGCATCAATACACCACCTAATACTTCTCCACATGCATCAGTGATAGCCGTGAAACTTCCCTCAGGATCAGGTACTTTAAGGATAGGTGCAGTGGTTAACTTCTCTTTGAGTAGTTCAAATGCTTCTTGACACTTCTCATTCCATTCGAACCTTTTTCCCTTTCTTCTACAAAGAAGTTATAGGAAAAGTAATCTTAGAAAAAAATTCCACAAATTTTCTATAGTATCCTGCCAATCCCATAAAACTTCTTACTTCAGACACATTTTTGGGTATAGGCCATTGAACAACTTCCTTAACCTTTGTTGGATCTACTACAATTCCTTCTGCTAAAATAACATGGCCCAAATAATGTACCTTCTTTTGGAAAAATGTACACTTGGATAGTTTTCCATACAGTTTATGCTCTCTTAACCATTGCAGAACCATTTCAAGATGTTTGCAATGTTCTTCCTAAATTTCTAGAATATGTCAGAATTTCATCTAGAAATATTAATACAAACTTATCCAGATAATCTTTGAACACACTATTCATAAGATTCATGAACGTTGTTGGTGCATTTGTTAAACCAAATGGTAAAACAGTGAACTCATAGTGTCCATACCGAGTTTTGAAAGCAATTTTAAAGATATCTTTATCTTTAACTCTTAGTTGATGATATCCAGATCTCAAATCTATCTTTGAAAATACAGTTGCTCCTCTCATTTGGTCAAAAATATCATCAATGTGTGGTAGTGGATACTTATTCTTAACCGTAGCTTTGTTAAGCATACGATAATCAATGAACAATCTTAATGTTTCATCTTTCTTTTTGACAAATATAATAGGTGCTCCCTAAGGTGAAACACTTGGTCTTATTAGTCCTTTTGACAATAATTCATCCAATTTTTCCTTAAGTTCCATAAGTTCTGTAGTAGTCATCCTATAGGGTACCTTAGATATAGGTTCTAATATGAGAACTAGATCAATAGAAAAATCAAACACTCTTTTTGGCGGTAAACCAGGTAACTCATCAAGAAATACATCTGAAAATTTTCTCAAAATGGGATACTTCTCCATATATTTTTTCCCACTTTCTTCAATTTCCCCATCTTCTAGCTCTTGTTGACTTTGATAATCAAAATTTTCACTATCATACCCAAGATCTTCAATCTTTACAGCAAAGAGCTTACACCCTTTCTTTTTAGCTTTCATAAGTTGCGTTGTTGTAATTTGTCAGACTTTTACCTCTCTAGGTATTCCTTGAATTTTAACTCAATTACCATAGTCATCTTGACATTCAACAGTCTTGGCATTGCAATCTACTATGGATCTATGTCTCCATAACCAGTTCATTCCTAGGATAACATCATATGATCCTAGAGGTGCAACATAAAGTTTGAATTTGGTTACAAAACTATGTAGCTCTATCCTAGCCTCAAACAAACATTGGTCCACCTTTGCTCTTGTGTTGTTTGCATATTCGACATTCCATGACATTACCATGTTCCCTTCCTTTCTAGTTAATTGATTTTCTATTCTAGGTGAAATAAAATTTTCAGTAGCACCCATATCAATTAAAATAGAAATAGGCAAGCCAAACAAATTACCTAGTGTCTCGATTGGTAATCATCTTGACGATTGTCTACAACATGTATCCTTTGCTAAAACCTAGCCTACTGACTAGGTAATGATTTTCCATGAGGTTGGGATCTAGAAGTTTTTTTGGGGCATTCCCTTGCATAATGATCCCCATTACATATATAAAAACCTGTAAACAGTTCTCTTTTCCCAGTGGCTTCCCCAAACTCACTAGTACTTTCACTAGCTCTGCTAGTGTTACCAGAATTTGGATTACTCCTCTTGCAATTTCTTCTAAATTCTTTTCCATTAAAGTGAGATATCTTTCCTTTTGGCTTGACATCATTCTAAATAGGTCCCTCCTTCTTAGGAGTTGTCTTATTGGAAACTTCAGTATCTTTCTTGTGCTCCTTCCTTTCCTACCACATAGAATCTTTCTTCGGATTTTTTTCTTGCTTGATGGATTTTTCGTATACAAGGTTCATTGTGGTTGGACCATGCATATCTACTTCACTACCAATTCTACTATTAAGTACCAAAACGAATTTCCTGATATGGAAATGTTCATCTTTGTGATATATAGGAGCATAGCGAAGAAGTTGAGTAAACTTTTCCCAGTATTCATGCACTAAAATGGTTCCTTGCCTTAATTCTTGGAAATCCATTAGTTTTTTATCGTAAAAGAGCTAGGGTAACCACCTTTTTCAGAAACTTTTCACAAACTCATTCCAAGTCAGTTTCCATGAACTTATGTTTAATTCCAACTTTTTGTTCATCCACCAGTTAAAGGCTTCACCTGCTAACTGGTACGCACCCCACGTTGCCTTGGTTACTTCATCATAATTTCTTATCTCAAAATATTTTTCCATTTGCACAAGCCAAACTTCAGCTTCATCTCCTCCAGCGTTTCCATCAAACTTTGGTGGGAATATTTTCTTCATATCCCTTGACAATTCAGTGGATACAATCTTCTTTTTCTTCTCGATGGATGGTGTGGGTGATTTCTCTTTATCATGGTTTCAGTTTTCACCTTGCCCATGTGATGAAATTTCTCCTTCTAAATTAGTGACAAGTATTTCAATATCAGGTCCATCCACAACTTTAGCACTTTCAAAATTAGTTATCCTTTCTAAAATCTAATCAAGCCTTGCTTCCACTCCAGTAGCTCCTTGTCCACCATCTTGACTAGTTCCAAGAATAGTTCACATTCTTTCATATGTTCTCACCATGTTTATATAATTGATTTAACCTGAATGTTTTATTCATGTTAATTTTACTATCAATTAACTCCTATTTAAAGTATATTTATAAAGATAAACACATTCACATTAACACAAATTTTTCATAACATATCAAGTATATATTTCTTTTGATAAATACATAGTTTTATTCATAATATGAGGATTCAATATCCTATTGATTACATTGATCGACTATTCAAATAGTCAAGGGGAGAGTATCCTTCTGATTCACTCTTAGACACATAACTTAAGGGAGTGTAACCTACAGACTAAGAAAATTGTTGTTCTCTATCCTTCTGTTCATCTCTCATTTGTTCATAGCTATCCCAAAAAGGGTAATATCCTTTGGCTTTATTGTCTGATACATAATTGTGTGAAGCAATGTCAATATGGTGTTCATCAACAAATTAGTCTACATTTTTTCGTAGACATTTGTTCATGAGACCATTTCTCAACCGATGGTGTCCTTGGTGTATAATCTTCGAACTCTTTACTCGAAGAAATTGCTATCACTTTAGCCAATGGTTGAACTCTAGGATCCCTAAAGATAAATGTAGGAATTGAACTTTCTTTAGAAGGCATGTCCCTGGATAGTGGTAATGATTCTAACTTTTCAGGTGAGATACATTGCCTCCATTCTCATCTTCCTCTTCTCAATGTTGATTTGAGAAAGTGCATGACTAAAGGTTTTAGTATCACTCAACCAGATAGCATTATCATATTTGGTTCCTTTAATGGTTCTAACGATGGCTTCCTTTTCCTTCTTTTCCTTCAGGTAATGTTCATTTCCAATTACTGACTTTTGAGTTGTCAATCTAATACACACCATCCCGACACAAGGATTTTTCACAACATTAGATAATGTTGGAAAGGAAAATTGATGAGTTCATAAGTTCTAGAGTTAAAACCTGGTAGCTCTGATACCACATGTAACATACTAAGCCTTGCGCGAAATAAAAATTTCTTAATTTTACATCAGACAAATAAAGATAATGAGTAAATAGCCATTGTAACAAAAAAAATATTTTCTTTTAATTGAGAACATTTCAACATAATACAATTCATTACATCAAAATAACTTTTAGTAAACATCAAAGTAAGATAACATACAAGTACAAACATAGCTCAATGTGCTTTTGAACAAATAGTAGTAAGAAGGTCCAGGAATTCCTCCTTTCAAATCTTGGTACTTCAGTAGCTTTTTGTGGAGGAGAAACATCACTTGTGTGTTTTTCTACCAACCACGGACTTATCATGCGGTCCCCCACACATCTATTATTCAATAGATGGCCCTCCCTTTGACGAAGAGATTGGTAGAGTAACCAATATTGTTAACCAACTGAGCATAGTGGTGTGTCCTACATAACTAGATCATGTGCAATACAACATCCCTTGATCTAGAATGTAATATGGGATCACGGTGAACTGATAGTGTAATCATCACACAGTCTAAGTGGATGTTTTGTACATTACACTACATTGGCCAAAGTTTTTCACACAATATTTCTACTGAGGGTCATCTATCACATACACTATTCAGGGTCGATTTGACTTAGAGCTATCTTACACTACACATAGGTTTTGTCCTCCAGTGGATAATTTGTACCCCAAACATCCTACAACATACTAACTACTAGAAATGAATAAGCATAACAAGTAATTCACATGTTCCCTCCTATACTAGAAATCTTTATCCTAGGAGTAACTCAAGCTCATCTAAGCTAACCTAATAACTTAAGCTGGTGGTATTTACTTGACTCATGCCTTCATTTCAGTCCTAGTATATAGTAACTAATGCAACTGTATTCTCCTTATATGGAGATCATACAAATAATGCAAAACACAACAAATATGAATCTTTTATCCTTTTAACAATTTACTTCCTAGGTGCAAACAGATATACAGTTCATAAAACAACTCACTTTCTATACACAATAGAAGTACAGTTCATGAAGCAATTCCCTATCTATGCACAGACAATAAATCCAAATTCCAAAAATATTTTAAGAATTACTATTGAAATTGATAGTAGAAGAATATCTCATGCCTTTATTTAGCTTTTCCCTAGACGACGATGACTTAGCCTACACTCACAACAATTCCAACACTTCCAAACAATCGGCAATTCCCCCTCAAAATCTACTTTTCTCACTTAGAATTAAACACTTAGAAATGGATAATCAGACTAGTAATGGTTGCAGCTGATTAAATATATGAAGCTCTGGTAATTTAATAATGGAGAATGGAAATAATGAACTAAACTCAATTCTTAGAATAGTACATCTTTCAGAAAATATGATGAATTCTCAATCAAAAGTAGAATGATTGCTCTCCAGAAAGATAAGTTCTCAAAAGATTAGTAAGTGAAGAATGAGAATGGGTGACTATTTATAAAGCCCTAGCCCCCATTGTATTCCTTCTAAAAAGGAATGTATCTTGTCAGCACTATAATTTGAACAATTCCACTCAGTATGTGGCGTAATTTCAATCCCATACTTAGTTTCAATGAGGTGAGTCAACTTCCAATGATTGACCGCAGAATGAAGACTATTTCCATGGCACATGGTAAATTTTATAGAATTGGCACCTAAAGATTTGTTTTCCAGATGTGGCGCCAATTTCATAATCTAGTGGGTAGAATATTCAACAAACATAAAGTTGTGTTGTATTTCCCAATGAATTGGTCATTGCCTCTGTGTTTTGTGCACATGAAGTTGGCACATGATTTCCTCATGGCATTTATTTCATTTCTTTCAAATTTCAAAAGATAGCAAGAGAAATATTTTGATTCTCATAATATTGAAGGATGACGTGTTTTAATTTTCCTTTGCCAAAGATAAATATTTCAATTCATTTGATTCCCACGGTTGATGATTTAATATTCAATTGAGTATAATTTAACCTAATTTCCATAGTTAAAGTTTAATATCAAATCAATGTGGAAAATAATTTGATTTCCATCTATGAGATTAAATATTAAATATATATATTATATTATATATATATATATATTTATATTAAAGTACCAAATAATATATATATATTTAATTACCTCATGTAATATATATATATGTATGTATATTATTTTACCATAATAAATATATATCATAGTGTAAACATATTGTAAGCTAGTCAGCATATCCAATATATATATATACATGTATATAACTCTATGTACACGTATGTGTAGGTATACCATATCCATGCATCTGTATGAGCATATCCATCTGCCAATCATACACCTGTATCAATATGTATATACATATGGATACGTGCATATACTATATATATGTATATATGTCCACTCCCTATTCACTTACACTCATTTATGTTACCATCATAATGATCGTAATACAACAAGACAAATATACAAATAAAAATTTCTCATAAAAGCGTAAATAAGTAGACAAGACTCCTAATGTCAATATACGAGCTACGAATGACTTATCTAGAACCAACATAACTGACTCAATTCACTCAATCTAAAGTGAGGTGTTTGTATGCTCAGATAGTTCACTTTACTAGTTAACCGACCAAGCTCCTCTCCCGAGTGATATTTCCCCTCCGCCTGGAGGAATGGTTCACATACCTACATCCACTAACATAAACTCACGAAAGTCACATGTTCATAACATTAGCAATATACATAAACATCTCAAGTTAGAATAACATGATTCATTATCCTCCTTATGCAATATTTCACCATGAATAACATCTACTGAAGCAACATTAAATGAAACAATCATTAAATGTGAAAAAACTCATACTGATAACAAGGAACAACATATTTTATTCATTCATAAAATTCCCTTTACAATCATTTAACACTATGTAGTACTAATACGTAGTAGTTATACAATCAGGGTGTAACATTGGTATAGGTAGAAATAGAGGCAATTGTTGTGGGAGGAGGAATTTGAATTCCTCCTTGGCTTGTGACATTGCTTGTAGGTAAAGGACAACTAATGGCTGAGGTGAGGCTTTTTCCAAATATTTGAACTATGTTTTTCACAAGGTCAAGTACATATTCACTTGTAAGCATGCGATGAATGTAATCTATAGTAGGGATGGGGGTAGTTGAAATGTTGTCATTTTGCACTTGATGTTGTAGGTTTGCTAAGTCTTCAAGCATTTGAATTATGTTTTCTTGTGGAACACTAGCAACCATTGTTTCAACATTCGTCACACTACTTGAGGGCATGGAATTTTTAAGGGTATGGTCCAACCTAGTGTACTAATGTCAATACTAGGAGTGAAAGAGCTAGATAACCCAAGATCCACGACGATTGTGCTATCACAAGATGACATGAGTCTCAAAATTCGTCTCACTACAGTATTAGAAATAGTACACCAAATACTCATGCAAGGGATACTAAATGCAAGATAAATGAAAATGCAATATAAGCTAAGAACAATGAAATGACTATAACAAAAATTCTATAAACTAAAACATAAAGGTATCCACAACAAATAGGACAAAAACAAAGCTTTAAATTTTGTAAAATGCAGTGCAGAATCTGCACTGGGATTGATTCACCTAGAGGGGTGTATGAGTCCCAGTGAGGGATTTTAAAAAAAATTCAAAAAATTTCAATTGATTTTTATGCTTTTTATGTTGGGTCTATGAGTCCTAGTGAGGGATTTTTAAAAATTTTCAGAAATTTTCAATTGATTTTTATGCTTTTTATGTTGTATGATCTGTAACCTAAGTGCAAATGTAGATTTTGTATGATTTTCAATGATATGAGGTACAAAAATGCAAGCTATATGCACTTTCACTAATGCAAAATTAAAAACCCTAGAATGCCAATTACCTAATGCAAACCCTAATGCAATGTTAATGCAAGCAAGATCTAGGATGGCAATGCACTCCAAATCAGAATTATGATGTCCTAAATGTATGTTCACCAAAATGAAACAACGAGAAAAGGGGGTGATGCTTTCGCATGGTTTAGAACATAGAGCAAACCCACTTTCCAATTATCTCATTCAAGGATAACCCAGCTAGAATGCAAAGGAGAAAGAGATCTTGCAATAGGGTTGTCCTAGGAGTTGATTATAAACTAATAAGGAGTTCACCACCAAGTTAGGACTTGGAAAGACAAATGCAATACAAGATGTAATGCTTAACTCTAATATGATGCAATCTTTCACTAAATGACCTAGAAATGCATATAAAATAGAATAGAAAGTTGCAAGATGAAATGTGTGTACCTAGAAATCTAGAGATGACTAGATGAAGCTATGAAATGTTGAAAATAGTGAGTTTAATGTTTACTGGGACTCATATGCCAGGTTAGGAGAATTAGTCCCAGATTTGGGTTTTTGTGCAGAAACATGAATCTGGCAAATGGGTATCTGAATCTATAAAAACTTGAATTTTGACCTAAATTGGGACTCATATGCTAGAACTAGCATATCAGTCTAGTTAGGGTTTTCTGGAACTTTAAATTTTGAATCTGGTCTCCAAGGTCTACTATGTGCTTCCCAATTGATTTTTGGATCTGAAACCCAAATTCCAACCTGCAAGGTGACAACTTTGAGAACTTTAGGCACTTTGATAACTTTCTCCAAACTTGCTCCTCAATGTGTCTTCAACCTAAACCTAGAAATTACACACTAAAGAGAGGGAAAAATGTTGTTTTGTTAGTGGATAGGGGTTTGCCTTTGTCAAACCCCATTTTGGTAATCAAACCTTGAAATGAAATGAAATAGGAATGGAGAATGATGAATAAACAAAATATGATGTTACAACTCACCAAACCCTAGTAATAAGAGGCTACAAACATGTATGAGATGGCTCCAATGGATGTATATCTCGACTCTTTCTTGAATAGGATAGATCTTGAGTGAAATGATAGCTTGAATCATAAAACCCTACATCATAATTGTTATCTCGAAAACAAACATGATGCATGAAGTCTTTGGCATGATGCTTGATACTTGAATAATGCTCTAAAATGCTTGATAATCTTCCCTTGAAGACTCTTGAATTCTCTTGTTAAAACTTGAATGCTCTTGTGAACTAAAACTTGCTATAAGAATGCTCATGCAACTTTCTAGGTGTAAAAATGAGTGAAATAAACTTGCATTTATACTTAATTATGCAAAAATTCTTGAAATTACAACACTACAAGCTGACATCAGATCTAGGAGGATAAAATCTTGCCAAGAATTTGAATTAATTTTAATTTTGGGCCACACGGGACTCATACGCCCAAGGCGGCGTATGAGTCCCATTAGGCATAATTTATGGGACCAAGTTCAAAAATGCTTAGAAAGGCATGAAATCTAGATCGGGACCCAAAACCCTAGGTGGGATCCATACGCCCAAGGTCACGTATGAGTCCTAGACCACCAAATCTAGGCCACACAGTCTGAAAACACCATAATTATGATTTGTTCTTGATTTGTGTCAAGATCATCTCCAAAAAGATGCATTAAATGAGGCTTGTGGATGTGAAATAAGGCTAATTAAAACATAAAGAATCCCATATATTAATGACAACCCTAGAAAAGTGTAAAATTATGTTACAACACTTTACAAGACTCTAAATAAGGCATGATTAAGGCACATTTTGGTTAAAAAGAGGTTTATTAGGTTTATTTAATTACTAAAACCTTAGAAAAGTGTGAAAGTGTGTTACAACACTTCACAACACTTTAACAAGGTACTATTTAAGTTCATTAGTTCACAAGGGCCCAAGACCTAATGTGAATGTGTCAAACACATTACAACACTAAATCAAGGCAACATTAAGCTCAACTTAACAAGGAGGGCCCAAACAAGCAAGGACAAGTAAAAGGGATACTTTTTGCATTGTGACATAAAGATATAATATTTTGCATGCATGAAATTAAATGAAAAAGTGTATGAAAGTTTAAAGAAAACTAGATTAAACATAACAACATAACTTAAGTATTGCCTCATAGAAATAACCATCTTTTGCACATGGAAACTGAAAGAATATATTTATTCATTGATTTGATGTGACACATATTAACTGCAAGATAATGAATAGTGGTCGGCGAGTGGATTTGATGGGATGGAAATGATGAGTATGAGTTGGCAATTTGACAACTCAAGTAATTGAAATGAGAGCGGATAATAAAAGAATTATGTCACTTTATTTTATATGAAATAATGGATATTAAACATGAATATATTTGAAATGAATGTGAATAAACTCATAGTAAATATGGCTCCAAGTGAGTTGAATATTCTTTTGGTTGTCAGAAATTGCTACAGGAACCTATAGTGTTAGGTCCCAATTTGAACATTGACAGTGTAAACCTATAGGTCTCTTTGGCATCAGGACCCTTGTGAACATTGATAGCAAGTCCCTCTGTAGATATTTTGAACATTATTATAGCGTGCAGTGTGTTATTGTGAGAAAAACATGAAAAGTTAGTGCCAAGGAAGCTTAGGGACTGAGCTGTGTAACTCAATCTCTAGGCCACTAGAAGTGTTGGGTATGTCATGTATTACTAAAGTAGGACTCTGTGTATCATATTTTGTATTAGTTCCACTAGAAGCACCATATTGTTGGATTAGTGAAAATACAAAGTCATCCAACTGTAATGGTTTTTTATACAACTTCAGTCTATGGCCATTAACAAGAAGTGAAAACTCATCTGCATCAATGGTGTGTAACTGTACTACCCCATTAGGGTAAACCTTGCTAATCTCATAGGGTCCCAGCCATCTAGACTAGAATTTACCCTTGAAATCTTTGTACTATGAATAATATATCAAGGCCCAGTCTCCCATAGTGAACTCTTTTGTTTTAATGTACTGATCATGCCACTTCATTCATTGTTGTTGTACTACCTTTATATGATGTACTACTTCCATTCTTATCTCATCCAACCCATTCAAATAATGCAACCTTTCCTTTTATGCTTCTGTTAAATCCATTCCCAACTCTACTATTGTCCTCAATGTTTTATATTCAAACTCAATAGGAATTAGGACTATTGTCTTTCCATAGACTAACTCATAGGGTGTAAACCCAGTGGTTGTTTTCCATGTAGTTTTGTATGCCCAGACTACTTTAGGTAACCTTGAAATCTAATATTTCCTATGCAGTTGCACTGTCTTGGTGAGAATGCTTTCAAATCTCCCTATTTGTGACTTCCACTTGATTGTTAGCCTATGGATGATAGGGTGTTTATTTCTTATGTCTAATTTGGTATTCCTCAACCAACTTGGTAATTATATTAGAAGTAAATTGAGGCCCTTGGTTAGTGACTATTTCTCTAGGTACTCCATACCTAGTAAAAATATCTTTATATAAGAACTTAGCCACATTACCATCTCTGGAAAACTGTAGGGCCTTAACTTCCACCCATTTTTTCAAGTAATCAGTGCAAACAAGGATGTATTCCTTGTTATTAGATGTAGGAGAGATTGGACCAATGAAGTCTAAACCCCATTTATCAAAAGGTTCCAATGTCAACTAAGGTTGTAAGGGAATCCCATCAATCTTTGTTGGCCTTCCCATCCTATGACACCTATCACAATTCCTAGTGTATTTAACATATTTATGTAAAGTAGGCCAATAATAGCTAGTTGTGAGCATCTTAAAAGTTGTTCTCTTTGCTACAAAATGACCTCCACATGGCTCATCATGGCATGCTTTCATGATATCAAAGATCTCATCTTCTTTGATGCATCTTCCCATCAGGCCTTGTATAAAATAGATAACTAGATATCTAAGAGTAGGGAAAACATTTATGAACCATCTGTCTTTTCTCTCTTGGTGAGAAATGTGGTGGATTCTACCCTGCGACCAAATAATTAGCAATATCTGCATACTAGGGTAATTGTACTTGCAAATAAAACAAGTGTTCATCGGGAAATGAATCATCCACCACTCCTTTAGTTGATTTTGTTGGAAATATTGATAGGAAATCCGCCACCACATTTTCTTTACCAAGTTTTTCTACAATGGTAATGTCAAATTCTTGTAAGAGAAGTAGCCATCTTACCAATCTACTACCAACTACTGGCTTGTTCATCAAATACCTGATTGCTATGTGATCTGTATGGACAAAGACTGGATAACTAGTAATATTGTGTCTGAATTTATTAATAGCATAGATGATAGCAAGCATCTATTTTTATGTTATAGTGTAGTTTAATTCTACCCCTTGAAGATTCTTGTTGATATAATAAATTGCATACTCCTTGTTTCCATCCTTCTAACCCAAGACTACTCCAATGGAAAAATTTGAAGCATTTGCATGTATGTGAAATGGGAGAGTCCAATTAGGCCCTCTCAACACTGGTACTTGAGTCAAAGCTTTCTATAGTTCTTCAAAGGAGTGTTGACACTTAGAGGTCCATTCAAACTCAATGTCCTTACTCAACAAAAAAAATGGAGGTGCAACAATCTTACTAAAATATTTGATAAACCACCTATAGTAGCCTGCATGACCAAGGAAGCTCCTGATATCTCTTTGTTTCCTGAGGAACATGTAAGGTAATATTATCTCTATTTTGTGTGGATCAACCTGAATTCTTGCACTGGATATATAGTGTTCCAATACAATTCCCTGTGTCATCATCATGAAACACTTCTCATTGTTGAGTGATAGGTTGTGTTCTTTACACCTTTTTAACACTTTTTCTAGGTTACTAAGAGCTTCCTCATAACTTTCACCATAAGTGGTGAAGTCATCCATGTATATCTCCATACAATCATATGCATAATCAGAAAATAGGTTGAGTACTACTCTTTGAAAGGTAGTTGCAGCATTGCATGAGCCAAAGGGTAGAAAAGAGTAAGCATAAGTCCCCCAAAGACATGTAAATGTAGTCTTGTCTCGGTCCTTTGGAGCAATTTTAATTTGGTTATAACCACTGAAATCATCAAGAAACGAGAAGTACTTCTTCCCAGCTAATGAGTCAAGTACCTAATTGATGAAGGGCAAAGGAAAATGATCTTTCCTAGTGGTTGTATTTAATTCCCTATAGTCTACACAGACTCTCCATTTCCCACCTTTCTTGGGAAAAATTACCAAAGGTGAGACCCATTCACTATTTGAGATTGGATAGATAAAACCTGCATCAAGGAGCTTTTGTAGCTCAGCTTTCACTATCTCCCTGAGAGCAGGATTCATACGACGATGTGGTTGTCGAATGGGCCTATAGCCATCATTGATATAAATCATGTGCATACATAAATCAGGATCTATGCCCTTCATATCATGGTAATCCCATGCATATGTTGCTGAGTGTGTCTGTAGCATTGAATGTAAAGAATTTTGTTGTTCCTCTGTCAAGGCATTATTAATATTGAACTTCCTTCCTAACATGATTTCCAATTCCTTTGATGAATCTTGAACTAATGAGAGATTAAGGCTTGGTATGATAGGTGAACATTGTTGAGGTAGTAATGAATGAAATAGTTGTGATATCTCTTTTGTAGAATTGGTGGGTATAATACTTTGCAAGGGGTCTTGTAGGCATATGAGGCAGTCCTATTGTTGTGGGCTCCTACCATAGTCATTTTGGATTGCGTGAGAAATGAGCTCATCTTCATTATGGTCATCTAATAAGGGGTTGTGCTCTATAGTCATCAATGTTTGTGCAAAGTATAGGAGAATATGAGACAAATTCAAATAGAATCTAAATATTATTGGGCAAGAAAATATGTGCTTCACCATTATTTCTTTCATTCAAATACAATACATATTTATAGGATTGGACTCTCCTATTTTGTCGAAGAGATCCTATAACAACTCTCTAATATAGATGGGCTATTTTTAATAGCTCATAATACAAATAAATAGTCATACTAACAAACCAAACAAATAATGGAATATTAAACCACCTATAATTATGTGAGTTGTTATTACAACTCACTTTACCTTACACACCACATTATTATATTTAATGCATGTGAACACTAATTCCCAACACCCCCCCTTAGTGTGAACATGGTACAAACTCACACCCTTCATCTACAATATGCTCATCCCTATGGCATGTTCAACTGACTCATGACCTTGATCCAAAGAAAGGCTCTCTCCTCCCATGCTTATAAATAGGCTTACCACAAACCTTGATGTGAATAGGAACCTCCACCATCTATCCACCTCATGTGGTTTTCTGGATCCTCCCACAAACCCTTTCAAGATTCATGAACTGCATTACACTGGTGCTTTTGTTCGCCACTATGCTTGTACATGAGGGAAGTTATATGGAAATCAACACAAATCTGAAAAAACCCATACTGGAAAAAGTTTCACATTACATTCCATAAGAACACAATGTTCTTAATTGTAGTCACTGTTATCGATCGCTGCCACTCGATCTCAAAAAACATAGACAACTGCCACTGCCACTGGAAGTTTCCCTTGACTTTAGTCATTTTGGCACGAAATGGGAATGGAACATTGGTTATTACTCCCCCCCACAATGTGAAATTTCCACTTATTCATACAACCAAAAACATTGGAAATCAAATCATACCATACTGCATACTATTGTCTGGATCTTGTTGCACATGGCCATTATTGCTCATGAACATATTCACCAGTTGACCATCTTCCAATGAAGTATGACACTCAGAGGATCATGACAGTCAGAGGACCTATGCAGTCATATGCTTTCCAATACAATCATTTTTTAGCATCCACCACACAAAGCAATAAGAACACTACAAACAATACACACCACATTGCACACAAAAAGAAAAATGCCACCATAGCTCTATGCGGCCCCATCATTGGTGACTGACAAGAGATCGCTAATTGACTTCCTTCCTCTGTTGCCTCCATCCTCTAATTAGTTTGCTACTTACTTAACAATTTCATATTTTGAGGCTCATGTTGCCAATTATGAGAAAAGAATATACCCCCCCCATGATGTAAACTTTTTTTACAAGGAGTGTCGGGTACCACTGATCATGCACTCCAACTATAAGACATTTTTATTTTTATTTTTCAAAACTATAATGTTCCTTGCAAGAGTACATTTTGACATGACACTTAAGTACTCGTGAAAATAGTCCTTATGAAAATAAACTTTAACTAATAGATGTAGCTTACATAAGACTCAAAAATATCTAGCGATCATACACATAATAACTCCAACAAATCATAAATACTACACCTTAAATCTGACAACATACAATTCCTATAATAATAATTTGACTTCAAGTGAAATTCAACTATCTAAGACTTTACTAATGACTTGTTTGGAAGGACAAATCTCATAAACCAAATTATAGTACTATAATACCTTAAAGAATCTGCAAACTCCCAAACAACATTTCTTTATCACCCACTCATGCAAGACTTCAAAAATTGGCTCCAACAAGATATAGCACATAAATCGGTCTATTGGATGCAATTCTTAGTTCCAATTAGCGCATACAATGCTAATGTTAGCGTTCTTCTCTTGAATGCCATCCCTTTGAATAGCAGGTCACGATAATATCGATCACCCAAATAGCACTTGAATAGGATAATATACACAATGGCATGGGCCAAGAATGAACTGGAACAAAGCAATCCAAGAAGATCACCATGTATAACACGGCGAAAAAAAATGGAAGTCCACTGATCAAACAAAATTCACAGGCCTAACAAAAGAAATCTTGAAAAACCTAAACAACAATTTTTAGCAAAATGAAATATATGTGCAGAAACTACCCTACATAAATCATCCACTCCTAAATTGAGCACTTATATAATGCAGATTGCAATGCAACTCATCCAAAATGGCATCTATGGGAGATTCACACTTTCCAATAAGATAATCACTCAAATTTTTTCATATACTAGTGATAAAAGGAGCCTAGCAGCCATCCAACACACTGGATATCTCAAAAGGCTTGGCTGCTTCAGCCAAAGCTGTGAATAAGATGGGAGTCACATGCAGATCAAGGCAAACGGTTTGTCTAGGGAAACTATTTCAAGACTAGCTGGTAACATATGCACTTATATATCAAAACTCGAGGGCCACAATATGAGACAGGCAGGAGGGGACCAATCTTCCTTACACGCCTGGGTTATGAAATTAAAATTCAATACTATCAACTGGAGCTTGAAAACCTCACACATAGGCATTCCATCCTATGCTTTGAGATATTGCTGGTATCATGCCATAAAGAGAGGCAAAAATCTTTCTTTTCTCCGCTCTGATACCATATAGGAAAATATGAGACAAAGTCAAATAGAAGCTAAATAATATTAGACAAGAAAATTTGTGCTTCACCATTATTTCTTTCATTCAAATACAATACATATTTATAGGATTGGACTCTACTATTTTGTCGAAGATATCCTATAACAACTCTCTAATATAGATGGGCTATTTTTTAATAGCTCATAATACAAACAAATAGTCGTACTAACAAAACCAAACAAATAATGGAATATTAAACCACCTATAATTATGTGAGTTGTTATTACAACTCACTTTACCTTACACACACTACTAAATTTGACACCATTTTCCAACGATCGTTTGTCAGTCGTTTGACAAATCTTTGCCGGAAGAGCGATGCAATGGCGAAAATATTTTCGTCGCTATTTTTTCTTCGAAAGGCCGACGACGAATTAAACGTTGAAATAACGGCGAAGAATCGTCGGTTGACGACATCGTGAAATACCTCAGGATTTCGTCAGAATATCGACAAAAACTTTGTGTATCCACCGACGAATTACCCCAGAAGTTCGTCACCAGTTCGACAAAATGGGCAAGCAGTAGCGTCGAAACAACAGCAAACGTTCATCACCATTTCGACGAAATGGGCAAGTAGTAGCGTCGAAACAACACCAAAAGTTCGTCGAATGTGCAACGAAATAGGCAAGTAGTAGCATCGAAACAACACCAAGAGTTTGTTGACTTTGCGACGAAATTAGCAAGGAGTAGCGTCGAAAGAACACCAAAAGTTCATTGAAAGTGCGACAAAATGGGCAAGGAGTAGCGTGGTAGCAACACCGAAAGATCGTTGAAATTGCGATGAAATGGGTAGGGAGTTACGACGAAATCTTCGTCGCAGCTATAGCAACTTCACCGAGCCTTTATGTTGATTCGTCGGTGGTTTTCGTCGGTGGTTGTCATTGAAATTGCGAGGAAGCATCAATTTTTTTTATAAAAAAAAATATTCATGGAAATGTATCATTGCGGAGACTGACGAATGATCATACATATAGACTGCATATTGGTTTGATGCTTTAAACGATGCATTTCTTATATTGAAAACTACATTACCTTATTGAGCTTCTCTTTGTTTCAAGAATAGTTTAATATTCTCTACTTAACAGGGCCAACCACGTGATGGTGGAAGCTCATTTGGCCCCTCCCCCCCCTCACATCACTCTCAATTCCCCATACCCAATCATATAACATTAATCATTGATTCATCCATTAATAATATATAACATTCATTCATTCATCCATTAATAACATATAACAACATTCATTCATCCATTAATAACATATAAAATTCATTCATTAACAT